>ML290401.1:0-13999 GCA_005239495.1 Nicotiana undulata | reverse complement strand
AGTCCGTTTTACACCAAATTTCACAGATAAGTCACATAACATATAATAAACCTGTTTCGGGCTTCGAAACCATAATACGGGCCCGGTAACACGGTTTTCACACATTTTCAAAATCCTTTATTATTTTCAGAAAACAATTTTCTTTAAAAATTTATTTCTCGGGCTTGGGACCTCGGAATTCGCTTCCGGGCATACGCCTAAGTCCCATATTTTCCTACGGATCCTCCGGGACCGTCACATCACGGGTCTGGGTCCGTTTACCAAAAATGTTGACCAAAGTCAACTTTATTCAATTCAAAGTTCAATTTTTATCAAATTTTCACATGGAAGCTTTCCGGCTATATGCCCGGGCTGCGCACGCATATCGAGGTGATATTAACGGAGGCTTTCAGGGCCTCGGAACACAGATTTAGCTAGAATTACTTAGGATGACCTTTTGGGTCATCACATCTCTGGTGATGCAAACTAGTTTATGAGTTAACTACTCAAGGTGCCCTAATGCACCGCAAAAAATTGTTAGGTGGTGACTCTTCCTTAAACCTCTTCCTTTTAAGGAGTTGTCCAGAATGTCCTGCACCCGATCTCTCTGCCAGGTGGGGAGGGAAAAAGGGGGCACGATAGCATGGCGACTCTGCTGGGGATCTTCCATAGGCTTTTACCATTTCAAATTGTTTCGTGAATTTGGACCTTTAACTTTTGTTTAAATGCTTACACCCTTTCCTATTCCCCGCTATATTCTATTAACTGTTTAATTTTTGCAAGTCTTTATTTCACCTGAATAAAACTGACATGTCTTCATGTTTTCTTTGTAACCACTTTCAATTATAACTGTTGTATTTTCTTTACCGCTTTCCTCAACGTGAAAATACATGCCTACTTGTTTAAATTATATTTATTGCATATCATACTCTGCATTCATATTCCACTCGTGCGAAACATATCCTTTAGCAACAATTACAATGAGTGGTTGCACTATTCCTATATTACTACCCCCTAAATTCAGAAAGGCATATTTGTGGTAAAACTAGTCGATCAGCGGTGCAGTCAACAATTCCGTGCCTTCCCCCTTGAGTTGTCCTCTCAAGGGTACCGGTCTAAAACCCCCATAGAAACCTTACTCTGTTGAAATGTTGCATGCATCATGGTCAAACCTAGCCAGGCTAACGTGTTGTCCACACAATAGCCTTTAAGATAGCCTAGTCCAAAGTCCATTGGGTTTCCTGGGAACCCGAACGGACACCCTCACGTTCTGTGCATTTATTTGGAGAACTAAATGCTCTTTGCTAATTATTGATGTTAAATAGTCGAGTCCGGTGGGGGTAAGGGCCTAACCATGTTCGCTTTGCAGAAAATGAGGCATGAAATCCCCAGATTCGGCATGGTCACCAATATCCACCCCAAATTGCTGAACTGGTAAAGTTCATCAAGAGGATCGAGGACTGCAAAAAGGCCGAAGGAGCCGAAGGAGGATATCTAGCCAGGACATACTTATTGCTGGGGCTTCTCGAGTTGGGAAAGCTGATCAAAGGGAGCAGGAATGCCGAATCTGGGACCAAATAGATAGGGGTTGTCTTTTATTTTGTCTCCTTTAATGTAATAAGGCCATCGGCCAATAGAGACTTTTACTTTTCGCATATTTGGAGTCGTTTTGAGATTTGTCTATTTTTATCATTAATAAAATGAGGCATTTAGCATTTCAAGTTCTCCAAATTAATTTGTCGCTAACCCTACCTCGGGCGCAAAGAGGTTCCCCAAATTAGGATGCGTTTTACATTTCCGCATTACGTGTTTAAATTACCGCAATATTCTTTATAATCCTCACTGACTTGGTTACCTTTTTTTATTCTGTTCTTTTTATTATTATTCCCCTTCCCAAAGGTTAGTTCGTGCATTCTGGCATCATCAGTCTATCGCACAAGATCCAAGGGCCCTCCTCCTCCTAGTCCTCCCAGGGGAAAAGACAAAGGCAAAAGTAAGATGGAAGAATCCAGCGACGCCAGACAAGAGAATAGGGTTGAACGGGTAGAGGCCACTGACGGCCGGGGTATTCAGGTTTTGCATGAGAACATGTCACCACTGGAACAAAAGTTGCTGAAATTTAAAGAAGAACTTGATCAAGTTCGGAATCTGGCCAATCTGTCTTTTTCCCTCAACGTCCCTGACGTCACCCCTACACCTCCACAGAATATCCCAAAATAGCCAAATCACCCTGCACTTCATCGTCACGCCACTCTCCCAAAGAACCAAACTCTCCCAGCGCAGTGCAACACTTGCCACAACACTCCACCTCCACCCCCGGAACCTCAGACTCACACAAAAGATCACCTCCTTGCCTACAACAATCCCATCTACGTGGAAACTGTGACTCACTCCACCCCACCTGTCACACATACATCTGAGTCCGATAAGAAGGACCTGTTTATCAAGAATCTGGCTGAGGAACTTAGGAAGCTGACTAGCCGAGTCCAGGGTGTTGAAGGAGTCAAGGGGATCGAAGGTCTGAACTATGAAGACCTCTGCATACAGCCTGATGTCGAACTGCCCGAGCGGTACAAACCTCTAAAGTTCGAGATGTTCGACGGTACTGGTGATCCAAGGGTCCACCTGAGGACCTACTGTGACAAATTGGTTGGCGTAGGAAAAGACGAAAGGATCCGCATGAAGCTATTTATGAGGAGTTTGAAGGGAGATGCACTATCTTGGTATATCAGCCAAGACCCCAAGAAGTGGTCCAACTAAGTAGGTATGGAAACAGACTTCATGGACAAGTTTAGAATCAACACAGAGAACGCATCAGATGTGTTCTATATCCAGAACGTGAAGGAGAAGCCCACAGAAACCTTTCGCGAGTATGCTACTCGTTGGAGGTCGGAAGCTGCCAAAGTCAGGCCTGCTTTAGAAGACGAACAGATTAACAAATTTTTTGTTCGGGCTCAGGACTCGCAATACTATGAATGACTGATGATGGTTGAGGGTCAAAAGTTCTCTGACATTATCAAATTGGGAGAGCGGATTGAAGAAGGTATCAAGAATGGTATAGTTACTAACTTTGAAGCTTTACATGCCACTAATAAAGCTCTGCAGTCCGGTGGTGTGTCCATAAAGAAGGATGTGGGAGTCGTGATGGTTGCACAACAAGCCAAATCCCCTCCGAAATACCAGGTCTATCCCACACCTCCATTCACATATCAACCCGCTCCAAATTACCAAGCACCCTCACCTTCATACCAAACTCCACCACCCACGTATCAAGCTCCACCACCCACATATCAACCCACTTCACCCAAATACTCCCAACCCTCTCCCGTATACAACACCTATAACTCCTAGACATCTCACTACCAGTTGCCCCCTACCCGTCAAAACTTCCCTAGGCCTCGCCCTAACTTTGATCGTCGCCCTCCAAAATAATACACCACTATAGCCGAGCCCGTTGACCAGCTGTATGAAAAGCTCAAAGCTGCTGGTTATTTCACACATATCTCTGCTGTCACCCCTGAGAACCCTTCTCAGTGGTTAACCCGAACAAATCCTATGCATACCATTCTGGCATGAAAGGACACACCATTAATGAATGCCGCTCTTTGAAGGATAAGATACAGACCCTTATTGATAACAAGATTATTGTGGCCAAGGAATCCGCTCTGAATGTCCGTAACAATCCTTTACCAGACCATAAGGGTGGAGGTATCCATATGATTGAGATAGAAGATGATTGGGATCCCGAGGGGTCAATCGGGTTGATCGCAGAAGGGGATGACCCAAAGAAACCTGCAGTTACTCTCAACCCGATCATAGTCCAGATTCAACCATCTGAGAATGCTGAGGTGAATATGTCTTTCCCACTTGAGTTTGAAGCAGCACCGCCTGCAAAGGCGAAGGCAGCAATGCCAATTGAGGTTGATTTCGTGTCTCCGGCAAATGCACCCGCACCCTTCAAGGTTGCAGTCTTGCCGCCCAAAGCCCATGTTCCATTTGAAGTAAGGATAGTCGCACCAGTCTCGGTGGCGATGTCAACCACGCCACCTTTCTATTCAAATGCTATCCCTTGGGATTATACAGCTGAGGCGAGAAGGAAAAGTAAAAGCGGGTCTGAAGAAGCCATCGCAGCACAGGGTATGACAAGAACTGGTAGAGTCTATACCCCTGAGCATCTGGCCGAGTCAAGCAAGCAGGCTGCCAACCGGCCTCCCCTCATTGAGACAGGTTCAGATGATCTTTGGAGGAAAATAAAGCTACAGAATATTCAGTTATCGACCAACTGAACAAGACACCAACATAGATATCCATTCTCTCTTTGCTGCAAAACTCTGAGACACACAGAAGCGCTTTGCTGAAAGTATTGGGTTAAGCCTATGTACCGAAAAACATCACTAGCGGGGAAATGTCCAACATGGTAGGCCAAGAACTGGAAAGCCACAAAATCACTTTTCACGAAGACGAGTTGCCACCTGAGGGATTGGTACATAACAAGGCTCTACACATCACCGTGCAATACGAAGATTATTTCATAACCAGGATTCTTGTCGATGGAGGGTCCAGTCTTAACATATGTCCACTAATAACACTCAAAAAGATGGGTAAGGGACTACATGATATAAAGGACGGAGCGATCAACGTGAAAGCCTTCGACGGTTCTCAAAGGTCTACCATGGAAGAGATCAGTCTATGCTTACAGATTGGACCAACCTGGTTCGAGGTAGACTTTCAGGTGATAGATATCCCGACATCTTACAATTTGCTGTTAGGAAGACTATGGATCCATGCCGCTGGGGCTGTGGCCTCAACGCTGCATCAGGCAGTGAAGTTCGAGTGGAACCATCAGGAGGTAATCATTCACGGCGATGGTAGAAACCCTATCTATAGCAGTCAGACTATTCCTCTGATCAATGGAAAAAGAAAGCTGGGTGGAAGAACCTACCACCATATCGAGCGGGTCAATGCTGTCGACAAGGATCAATGGTGGGATATCAAGATTGAAAGTATGATGAATTGGCGAGGGACTCGGTAAGAACCTTCAGGGGATCCCCAAACCCATCAAGCACAAGAAACATGGTACCACTTTCGGTCTGGGGTATGAGTATACATGGGAAGAATTCAAAAACTGGTCGCCCCCATGGTGCGGTCACTATTATCCATTGGAGCAACCAATACCTCATTTGGAGCAGACTTTCCAGCAGGCTGATGTCATCTATGGGACTGATGAAGAAGAAGCACTTGCGACAATGAGGAACTTGTTTCTAGACGACGGGGACATGGATTGTTGTGTTATTTTTTAGGAGGAGGGGGAGGAAGGCTCTTCCATACAGGAAGTGAGCAAGGGAACATATCTCAGGAACTGGTCTGTCTGGACGACCAAAGCCCGTCGAGCCTCGGGGTAGCAAGGCTAAAAACAAGCATTTACTGTTTTATTTACTAAGTGATTTTCCCTTTCTGCATTTTTTCCATTCCTGCAATAAGTCGATGTTCAAAACAGTTATTCAATTTATCAAAGCATTTTTAATTTTATGAATCTTATATTTATTTGCTCCTGTTTTCTCCCATTACTTTATCTATACAACATTACTATTACTTATCTTGTTGAACCGATGACTGTGACGTGCAATAAGACAACACAACAAATGAACATTGATTCAGAGGAAGATGATATACTCGACGAGATTGTCAAGGAAATTGAGAACTTTGAGAACAGACCTAAGTCCAACCTGGACGAGACTGAAGTTATCAATCTGGGAATTTAGAGAACGTCAAGGAAACACGCATCAACATTCATTTGTCGCCATCAGAAAAGAAGGAATACACAGAGTTTTTGAAGGAGTATGAGGACATATTCGCCTGGTCGTATGATGACATGACTGGTCTAAGTACATCTATTGTGGCTCACAAACTTCCAACCAATCCAATGTGTCCATCGGTAAAGCAAAAGCTCAGAAAGTTCAAACCCGACATGAGTTTGAAAATCAAAGAAGAAGTTACCAAGAAGAGCAACGCCAAAGTTCTCCGGGTAGTTGAGTACCCGACATGGTTAGCTAACATTGTACCTGTGCCGAAGAAGGACGGGAAGGTCAGAGTCTATGTCGACTACATGGATCTCAACCGGGCCTGTCCGAAAGATGACTTCCCTTTGCCAAATATACACATTCTGATTGACAACTGCGCCAAACATGAGTTACAGTCATTTGTAGATTGCTTCGCTTGTTATCATCAAATTTGGATGGATGAAGAAGATGCTGAGAAAACGGCGTTCATTATGCCATGGGGAGTGAAGAACACTTACCCCAATCACTCTAGTGAAAATCCCCTCCAAATTTGTGTTCTCCCGAGCTCTCTAATGAATTTTGAAATTATGGCCTAAAACCCTCGTTTTTGTATTAAAACATTCTGCCTAGGCCTTTTATTCATCGCGATCGCAGAAAGACCCACGCGATCGCGAAGCACACTGACACTGCCCCAAAAATTAACCTTACGCGATCGTGGACAATCCATAGTCGCGATTCAATGCCACTTAGCCCCACGCGATTGCAACCCCCTTCACGCGATCGCGAAGCACAATCGCCTCAGCCTCACTCGCTCAATTTCTTCTAGGCGAGCGCAAACCTGACCACGCATTCGCGAAGCACAAATGCCACTCTCTCACGCGATCGCGTCCTCCCTTCTGCGATCGCATAACACAATTCAACACAGATCCCCATTAAGCCTACGCGATCACGAACATCCTCCAACGATCGCTTAGAGGGAACCAGAACCCTTCACACTAGAAAATCTGCCAACCCAAAAGTCCAATAATTGGTTTAATAACCACCCGAAACACACCCGAGGCCCTCAGGACCTCAACCAAGCATGCCAACACATCTCATATCCTCATTCAAACTTAGTAGAGCCTTCGAACCACCCAATACAACGTCAAAACACAAAACCAACCTTGGATTCAAGCCTAAGAACTTAGAAATTTCAAAATTTCACCAACGACGTCGAAACAACCCAAACCACGTCCGTTTGACCTAAAAATTTGCACACACCTCCAAAATGACTCTACGGACCTTTTACAACTTTAGGAATTCCATTCCAACCCCAATAGCTAACTTTCCACTGCCGACTGGAAATCGTCAAAAATCTATTTTCGCCAATTCAAGCCTAATTCTACTCCGGACCTCCGAACAACATTCCGAACATGCTCCTAAGTCCCAAATCACCTAAAGAAGCTATCCGAGCTATAAAAACCACATTCCGAGATCATTTACCTATAAGTCAACTTCCGGTTGACTTTTCCAACTATTAAGCCAACTTAAGAGACTAAGTGTCTCTTTTCTTACCACGACCACTCCGAACGCGAGCCAACCGACCCAACACAACATAAATGAGTTAGACAACACAAAACGAAGCAGGAATGGGGAAAACATGGCTAATCTCACGGAACGACCGACCGGGGTGTTACATTCGCCCCCTCTTAAGCAAACGTTCGTCCTCGGACGAATCTGGAAACATCCCTGGAGTCTCAAATAAGTGGGGATATCTGCTCCGCATCTCCCGCTCGGTCACCCAGGTAGTCTCCTCCACCGGCTGCCCTCTCCACTGCACCTTCACTGAAGCTATATCCTTAGACCTCAACCTTCTGACCTGACGACCCAAAATGGCTATTGACTCACCCTCATAAGACATATGACCCTCGAGCTGAACTGTGATGAAGTCCCAAAACATGAGACAGGTCACCAACATACTTTCAAAGCATGGAAACATACAATAACGGATGCACACTCGACAAGCTAGGTGGTAAAGAAAGTCTATAATCTACCTCTCCAACCCTCTGAAGCACCTCAAAAGGCCCAATGAACCGGGGACTCAACTTTCCCCTCTTCCCGAACCGCATAACACCCTTCATGGGTGACACATTCAGTAGAACCTTCTCCCCAACCATGAAAGATACATCCCGAACCTTCTTGTCCGCATAGCTCTTCTGCCTAGACTGCGCCATGCGAAGCCAGTCCTGAATCAACTTCACTTTATCCAAAGCATCATGTACCAAATCTGTGCCCAAGAGTCTAGCCTCACACGGATCAAACGAATCGACCGGAGATTTACACCTCCTCCTGTATAAAGCCTCATATGGGGCCATCTGAATACTCGACTAATAGCTATTATTATATGCAAACTCCGCGAGTGGGAGAAACTCGTCCCATGAACCCCCAAAGTCAATAACACAAGCGCGCAACATGCCCTCCAGTATCTGATGCACTCGGACTGCCCGTCCATTTGAGGATGAAAAGCTGTGCTCAACTCAACCTGAGTACCTAACTCTCTCTGCACAGCCCTGCAAAACTGCGATGTGAACTGAGTACCTCTGTCAGAAATGATAGAAACTGGAACACCATGCAACCGAACAATCTCCCGGATATAAATCTCACCTAACCGCTCCGAGGTATAAGTAGTACCAACAGGAATGAAGTGCGCGGACATGGTCAGCCAATCCTAACCCATGTAGCATTGAACCTCGTCGAAGTCCGTGGGAGCCTAACTACAAAGTCCATGGTGATCCACTCCCACTTCCACTCCGGAATATCTAACCTCTAATGCAATCCACCTGGTCTCTGGTGCTCATACTTGACCTGCTGACAGTTGAGGCACCGAGCCACAAATCCAACAATATCTTTCTTCATCCGCCTCAACCAATAGTGTTATATCAGATCCTGATACATCTTTGCGGCACCTGGGTGGATGGGTTTAATTCCATGATTTAGTATTGAATTTTATCATTTAATTTGAGAAATTGGGGTGAAAGTTGGGAGAAAATGGAATAAAACTTGAGAAATTCTTTTGGGGAATTGAAAGGCCATTTGATGTCGGATTACGATGAATTGATATGGGTAGACTTTTGAGCGAATAAGGATCCCAATTTTGTGATTTTTATCGAACTCCGAGATGTGGGCCCGGGCGCCGGGTTTGGCCAATTTCGGGATTTTTTATTAAATTTGATAATTTGCGCGTGGGTTTTGTTTCTTATCATATATTGATGTTTTGGTTAGATTCAGAGCAATTGGAAGCTGAGTGAAGAGGCAAAGGCATCACGGAGTAATTTTTATCCGGTTTGAGGTAAGTAATTTGTAAATCTAGACCTAAGGGTATGAAACCACAGAATTTTGTATTGTTTTGATAAATGAGGTAACGCACATGCTAGGATACGGGCGTGTGGGTGTGCACCAGTAGGGATGGTGAATCGGTCCGTCCCGTAGCGACTATTATGCCGCGTATTTGATTTTAAATCATATGATATTCTATATTTTAGAGATTGATACCTTATTTTGGGTTGAATGCCATATTTGGGGCCTTGTGCCGACCTGTTGGACCCTCAGGGGTATTTTTACAATTGTTCTCACACTGTTTTGCTAGAAAATATAGTCTCAGTCATGATTCATACCTGTTCATTGTTTATTTCTATTTATCACTCTGTTTTTAAATAATGAAAGATATTTTGGGGTTGAGTCCCAGTGAATTGTTCTGAGTTGCCCGAGTGGCTTGTTAGGATGCCTGAGTGAGGTCGAGAACCGGACTGTGAGGATAGTTATGGATCGGGTTGGACGCCACAGTGTTATATATATATATATATATATATATATATATATATATATATATATATATATATATATATATTTGGATCGGGCTACACGCCATAGCGAAGATATGTTGGATCGGGCTGCACGCCGCAACGATATAGCGCTTGGGCTGTAGAATCCCCTTCGGAGTGTGTACACCCCCAGTGAGCGCAGTCAAATATTTATGGATCAGTCTGCACCCCGCAGTGGTTATTATATGGTACATGTTGAGAGAGAGTGTTGAGTGTGAGAATTTGTTGCGGAAAGTTGAGTCACGGGTGACTGAGATGATTACCCGAGAGGCTTTATTTGTGAGTGATATTGTGCCCGAGGGGCTTATATACTATGAAACTATGGTCATCACTCTTATTTACACTGAGCCTCTATTGATAATGTTGAACAAATGTTTTATATGAGATTTTAAACGAAAAACTGGAGTTTTTATGAAATATTTGGAACGTAGATTCCTGACTTGATTTATTTATCAAGTCTTTATTTATAGTTGTTACTTACTAAGTTGGCGTACTCACGTTACTTCCTGCACCTTGTGTGCAGATTCAGGTACCGGTACCGAGCGATAGCTGGTTTACTCTCTCTCTAGAGCATTGTTCGGAGATTTGAGGTAGCTGCTCGGCGTCCGCAGTTTGCTCCTTTCTCCTTCCTATTCTGTAATTTTATTTATTTCCAACAATTGTTTGTAGTAATGAAATAGTATCAGATTGTATCACTTCTTAGATCGTCATGACGGATGACTCCAGGTGTTGGGACTATGTTTAGATATTTTGACCACTTTTATTGTTTTGAGATGCTAAAAGCGGGAATCATTATTGTTAGTTTAGTAGTCAAATAGGAGTAAATAACCTTAACCCTAATCCTATGTGTTGTAGGAGTAGGACATGTATTATCTATATATATAGGGCTCATTGTATCATTGTATATATAAGATATTATTTTCTCCCGTGTTTACTCACATGGTATCAGAGCAATCGTGAGAGATATATCGCTGTGCATCAATTCCAGCGACTCCGGGAAGAGAAATCAACCAACCAAAATTTTTTTTTCCGGCAAACACAGGTCTGCCGCAGTAAAAAGCCACTTTTTATCAGTGTTGTGCAAAAACCAACACCACCACTAAGTAGATCGGCCTCCGGCGACCAACCCTAGAAAAAATCTCCGCCGGAAGCTCCCTCACGCGCTCCCACGCGCCACCAGCAGATTTTTTCCGGCGAGCGCGTGACACCCACGCGCTTGCGCGTGCGACCCTCTCCGGCCATTTTTTGTCCACGCTTCTTGAGGACAGCTTACTCGCACATCAAGTCCGATTCCTTTGGTACTATTTCCGACGACTTTGAAATTTTCCAGCGAGCTACAGTGCTTTCCGGCATTTGAGGCATCTTCCGGCCATTTTTTGTCCGAGCTTCTTCAGTGCAGCCTGTCCCCGCAGTAATTCTGACCCTACCCGTGCCTTTATTTTTTGATTCCGAGTACTTTGAAAATTTTTCGGCAACTACAGTCTTTTTCCGGTAGCTACAGTGTTCCCTTCGTTTGTTTCAGGGAATTTCCAATTGGTTCTTTCTATTATTTGGGTGGAATTTTATAGACCTCTCTTCAATTCAACGATGTCTTTTGGAGTTGATATTTTCGGGTCTATAAATCCGGGCTCTTGCAGTTCCGGTATTATGATTACCTCAGAACCTTTAATGGGAGGTTCAAACTACTTAGCTTGGGCTTCATCTGTCGAGCTGTGGTGTAAAGGTCAAGGTGTTCAAGATCATCTAATCAAGAAGTCTAGCGAAGGAGATGAAAAGCCAAAGCACACTGGGAGAAGATCGATGCTCAATTATGCAGTATTCTGTGGAGATCTATTGATTCCAAGTTGATGCCTTTGTTTCGTCCATTCCAGACATGTTATTTTGTTTGGGAAAAGGCTCGTACTTTATACACTAATGACATATCTCATTTCTATGATGTGATATCGCGAATGACAAATTTAAAGAAACATAAATTAGATAGGTCTACTTACTTGGGACAAGTACAAGCAGTCATGGAGGAATTTGAGAAGTTGATGCCAGTTTCCGCTAGTGTTGAGAAGCAACAAGAGCAACGACAAAAAATGTTTCTCGTTCTTACTCTTGCTGGACTTCCTAATGATCTTGACTCAGTACGCGATCAGATTTTTGCTAGTCCGACTGTCCCCACAGTTGATGAATTATTCTCTCGATTACTTCGCCTTGCTGCAGCACCAAGTCACCCAGTAAGCTCATCACAAACACTTGACTCATCTAGTCTCGTATCCCAGTCAATGGACAATCGGGCATCTCAACCTATGGAGAATAGACGAGGAGGAGGTCGTTTGGCAAGGACTCGACCCAAGTGCTCTTATTGTCTTAAACTTGGACACACTCGTGACGTGTGTTATTCTTTACATGGTCATTCACCCAAAAATGCTTATGTTGCTCGGACCGAGACTACAGGTAACCAGAGACTTTCTTTATCTGAAGGGGAGTATAATGAGTTCTTTCAGTACCGTGCAAGTAAGCAGACATCTCCACAAGTGGCTTCTGTAGCTCAGACTGATACTTCTGTTGCTGGTAATTCTTTTGCTTGTGTTTCCCAGTCTAGTACTCTTGGACAATGGGTTGTGGACTCAACCGCTTCTGATCATATCTCTGGTAATAAATCATTTTTTTCAAATATTGCGTATTCACGGTCTCTTCCCACTGTTACTTTAGACAATGGGTCTCAAACTAAAGCAAAAGGAGTTGGACAAGAGAATCCTCTACCCTCTGTCACTCTAGATTACGTTCTTTATGTCCCTAGCTGTCCTTTTAATCTTGCATCTGTTAGTCGTTTGACTCGTGCCCTCCATTGTGGTATATATTTTATTGATGATTCTTTTATTATGCAGGACCGCAGTACGGGACAGATGATTGGAACATGACTTGAATCAGAAGGCCTTTACCTTAACTCACTCAATTCCTCCAAGGCATGTCTAGTTACAGATCCTCCAAACCTAATTCACAAACGTTTAGGACATCCAAACTTATCCAAGCTTCAGAAGATGGTGCCTAGTTTGTCTAGTTTATCTACATTAGAGTGTGAGTCATGTCAGCTCGGGAAACATACCCGAGCCTCCTTTCCTCGTAGTATTGAGAGTCATGCAGAGTCTGTTTTTTCTTTAGTTCATTCTGATATATGGGGTCCGAGTAGAGTCAGTTCAACCTTGGGATTTCGTTATTTTGTTAGTTTCATTGATGATCATTCAAGATGTACTTGGATTTTCTTAATGAAAGATCGTTCTGAGTTGTTTTCTATATTCCAGAATTTTTGTGCTGAAATTAAAAATCAATTTGGTGTTTCTATTCGCACTTTTCGCAGTGATAATGCCTTAGAATATTTATCCTCTCAATTTTAGCAGTTTATGACTTCTCAAGGAATTATTCATCAGACCTCTTGTCCTTATACCCCTTAGCAAAATGGGGTTGTAGAGAGAAAGAATAGGCACATCATTGAGACTGCTCACACACTTCTCATTCAATCTCATGTTCCGCTGCATTTTTGGGGCGATGCAGTTCTCACAGCTTGTTATTTGGTTAATCAGATGCCTTCATCTCCCATCCAGAATCAGATCCCGTATTCGGTGTTGTTTCCTGAGTCACCCTTATACTCTCTTCCCCCTCGTGTTTCTGGGAGCGCTTATTTCTTACATAACTTAGCCCCAGGGAAAGATAAATTAGCTCCTCGTGCTCTCAAGTGTGTCTTCCTTGGTTATTCTCGTGTTCAGAAGGGATATCGTTGTTACTCACCTGATCTTCGTAAGTACCTTATGTCAGCTGACGTCACATTTTTTGAGTCCAAACCTTTCTTTAATTCTTCTGACCACCTTGATATATCTGAGGTCTTACCAATACCGACCTTTGAGGAGGTTACTATAGCTCCTCTTTCACCTTCCGCCACAGAAGTCTTACCCATTCCAAGTATTGGGGAGTCTAGTGTGGCTCCTCCTACATACCCAGCCACAGGAACACCACTCTTGACTTATCATCATCGTCGACACCAAGCATCCGGCCCTACTGATTCTCGCCCTGCACCTGATCATGCTCCTGCTGCGGACCTGTCTCTTCCTAGTCCACCGATTGCACTTCGGAAAGGTATACGGACCACTCTTAATCCTAATCCCCATTATGTCGGTTTAAGTTATCATCGTCTGTCATCACCCTATTATGCTTTTATCTCTTCTTTGTCCTCTGTTTCTATCCCTAAGTCTACAGGTGAAGCATTGTCTCATCCAGGATGGAGACAGGCTATGACTGACGAGATGTCTGCTTTATATACGAGTGGTACTTGCAAGCTCGTTCCTCTTCCTTCAGGTAAATCTACTGTTGGTTGTCGCTGGGTATATGCAGTCAAGG
>ML290399.1:0-61780 GCA_005239495.1 Nicotiana undulata | reverse complement strand
TATATATATATACACACACACACACAATGCTTCTCTTTGAGATTGTTTGTATTATCCATATCGTATGATGCATGACTGCCCAACTGATCAGTGGTAACTGCCCGACCGGTCGTAGCACAGTGGTAAATGTATGACTGCTCGAACGTTCGTAGCTCGGTGGTAAATATGTAACTGCACAGTGATAAGTGATTAATCACGATCTCCTTGCTGAAGGTATAAGTAGAATTAATACTAATGTTGGTAGTATTAATTTTATTATGTTTACTAACTGGATTTTCATTGAAGGTCTTGTCATCAATGAAGCATTCCAAGTAGCAGCGATGATTGATAAGTTGCTTCCGTTGTGGAAGGACTTCAAAAATTATTTGAAACACAAATGCAAGGAGATGTCCCTTGAAGATCTCATTGTTCGGTTGAGAATCAAAGAGGACAATAAAGCTGCTGACAAGAGAGGTCGTGGAAACTCAACAATAATGGGAGCAAATATTGTTGAAGATAACAAAAAGAGGAAGAAGGCTTCTACACCGAAATACAACCCAAGCAAGAAGCGGTTCAGTTGAAATTGCTACAACTGTGGAAAAGCCGGACACAAATCTACGGAGTGTCGTGCTCCGAAGAAAGACAAGAAGAATGGTCAAGCAAACATGGTTGAAAAGCATGATGATGTTGATGACTTGTGTGCCATGCTTTCCGAATGCAACTTGGTGGGCAATCCTAAAGAGTGTTGGATTGATTCTGGAGCCACTCGCCATGTTTGTGTTGTTAGAGAAGATTTTGCTACTTATGCTCCTGTTGGACCCGATGAGACGCTTTCCATGGGAAACGATGCAAAGGCCAAGATTGAAGGATGTGGGAAGATATTTCTCAAAATGACTTCCGGCAAAGTGGTGACTTTGAACAACGTCCTTCATGTTCCCGAGATTAGGAAGAATTTAGTCTCTACTGGACTTCTTGTTAAGAATGGCTTTAAATGTGTATTTGTTTCCGACAAGGTTGTAATAAGTAAGAATGAGATGTTTGTAGGAAAAGGTTACCTTACCGAGGGCCTTTTCAAACTTAATGTAATGGTTGTTGAAAGCAATAATAAAATTTCAGCTTCGTCTTACTTACTTGAGTCAAATGAATTATGGCATGTACGTTTGGGTCATGTCAATTATAAAACCTTGCGAAAAATGATTAATTTGGAAGTATTGCCTAAGTTTGAATGCGACAAATCAAAATGTCAAGTATGTGTGGAATCTAAGTTTGTTAAACATCCTTATAAGTCAGTTGAAAGGAATTCAAATCCTTTAGACTTAATTCACACAGATATTTGTGACATGAAGTCAATACCATCTCGCGGTGGCAAGAAGTATTTCATAACTTTTATTGACGATAGTACTCGATATTGCTATATTTACTTACTTAATAGTAAAGATGAAGCAATAGACGCATTCAAGCAATACAAAAGTGAAGTTGAAACGCAACTTAACAAGAAAATAAAAATGATAAGAAGTGATAGGGGTGGTGAATATGAATCTCCTTTTGAAGAAATATGTTTAGAATATGGAATTATTCATCAAACAACGGCCCCTTACACGCCCCAATCCAATGGGATTGCGGAAAGAAAGAATCGTACATTAAAGAAGATAATGAACGCATTGTTGATAAGTTTTGATTTGTCATAGAATTTGTGGGTGGAAGTCGTTCTTACGGCTAATCGAATATTAAATCGAGTTCCCCATAGAAAAACACAATCCATTCCATATGAATAATGGAAAGGAAGGAAGCCCAACTTGAATTATTTTAAAGTGTGGGGGTGTTTGGCAAAAGTGCAAGTTCCTAAACCCAAACGGGTAAAAATAGGACCGAAAACCGTTGATTGTGTTTTCATAGGATATGCGACTAATAGTAAAGCATATCTATTTCTGGTTCATAAATCAGAAAATCCCGACAATAATAATAATACGGTTATAGAATCTGATAATGCTGAGTTCTTTGAAAATATATATCCGTATAAAAAGGATTGTAAGTCAATTGGTGAAGAAACTAAACAACCTCGGGAATAAATAAAAGAAAGTACATTTAATCAGGAGGATCCAAGACGTAGTAAACGTCAAAGAACGTCTACTTAATTTGGACCAAATTTTGTGACTTTCTTATTGGAAAATGAGCCTCAAACATTTAAAGAAGTTGTGTCTTCTTTGGAATCATTGTTTTGGAAAGAGGCAGTCAATAGTGAAATAGAATCCATATTGAACAACCATACATGGGAATTGGTTGATCTTCCTCCTGAAAATAAACCATTGGGTTCTAAATGGATCTTTAAGAGAAAATGAAAGATGATGGCACTATTGACAAATTTAAAGCAAGACTTGTGGTCAAAGGGTATAGACAACGAGAAAGTCTTGACTATTTCGATACATACTCTCCAGTTACAAGAATTACGTCCATACAAACGTTGGTAGCGTTAGATGCAGTTTATGGTCTTGAAATTCATCAAATGGATGTTAATACGACCTTCTTAAATGGAGAGTTGGAAGAAGAAATTTACATGGAACAACCTGAAGGGTTTGTGGTTCCAGGTAAAGAAAAGAAGGTATGTAGACTTGTTAAGTCCCTTTACGGACTAAAACAAGCACCCAAACAATGGCATGCGAAATTTGACCAAACAATGTTGTCAAATGGTTTTAAAATAAATGAGTGTGATAAATGTGTGTACATTAAAAATGCTCCAAATCACATAGTCATTGTTTGCTTATATGTGGATGATATGCTGATAATGAGTAATGACATTGCCAACATAAATGCGACTAAGCGCATGCTAACTGGCAAGTTTGATATGAAAGACTTGGGAGTTGCTGATTTAATTCTGGGAATTAAGATCCATAAGACTTCTCAAGGTCTGGCATTGTCACAATCTCATTATATTAAGACAGTACTTGAAAAATTCAAGCACTTGGGCTTTAAAGTTGCAAAGACTCCAATTGACATGAATCTTGCATTAGCAAAGAACAAAGGCCAGAGCATATCACAATTGGATTATGCTCGTGTGTTGGGATGCTTAATGTACATCATGAATTGTACACGACCAGATATAGCTTGTGCAATAAGTAAATTGAGTCGATATACGATCAATCCAGGTCAATCTCATTGGATGGCAATGAAACGAGTTTTGGGGTATTTAGTACATACCCAGGACTTTGCTTTGCACTACAGTAAATCTCCTGCAGTCATTGAGGGATACTGTGATGCAAACTGGATCACCGGATCAACTGATTCCAAGTCCACAAGTGGATATATATTCACTATTGGTGGAGGAGCGGTATCTTGGAAGTCGTCCAAACAAACTTGTATTGCCCGCTCTACAATGGAGGCTGAGTTCATAGCTTTAGATAAAGCTGGTGAAGAAGTTGAATGGCTCCGGAATTTCTTGGAAGATATTCCATTCTGGCCCAAATCGTTGGCACCAATATGCATACATTGCGATAGTCAAGCGGTAATTGGAAGGGCTGGGAGCGTTATGTATAACGGTAAATCTCGTCATATACGACGAAGACATAAAACTGTTAGGCAATTACTCTCTAGAGGAATTATCACGATTGACTATGTGAATTCAAGTGATAATATGTCAGATCCACTTACAAAAGGCCTAACTAGAGAGGTAGTTGAGTAATCATCAAGGAGAATGGGACTATGGTCGAGAACAAGTTATAGTGGCGGTAACTCTACCTAGAAGACCAGAGATCCCAAGATCTAGGTTCAAGGAGATCAAACAAAGTAATTAATGATGGTTCAATTTTGGTCCATTCTCGTGATGAGACAATGTTCAGTACCAAGGATAAAGCATTAAGGCTTTTTAATGATTTCTAAATTCTATACGGGCTAAATTTGATACGGGGTATATCAAATAGTGTATCTACGGGATGACACGTTTAGGAATCACCTATGTAAGTGTGAAGTGTTAGTCGTTTCAAGGAGAATTTTGCAAGGTCAGTTCTGTATGCACTTATGAAACCAGGCAGTGTTCATAGCTGAAACGAACACAACAATGAGAACGAATGATGGTTAATGGTTGGTTGTGTGACTTGTGGTTGTCTAGGTATACACCAAAGTTCGACGGTTCAAAGATATCAAATCTACCGATTGATCGAGTATATCCGACATAAGTTCACTATGGAAAGTTAAAGGGAAACCTACTTATCCAGATGCAATTAATCCTTGCTTGCAAATCACACAGTTTTTCATGCATACTTCCGTGATATAGCCATTCCCCATTCATGTGGTAGATTGTTGGGGTTTTAAGCTATTAATGCTTAAAATATGGTGAATGAGAAATGGAGGGGAAAATGAAATATTTGAGTAATATTTGAGGTTCCCTCCTTGATTGTCCCATATGGGAAGAGGAAAAGGTTTTTGATGGGTATATAAGCAATTGCTCTTCTTCTAGCTCATAAAGAGTTGAGAAGAAGGCAAGCCTCGCGCCGTTGTCGTCATCGTCGCTCGCTCGCTCGACTCGGCTCGGCTCAGCTCAGCTTCGGCTTCGAATTCGGATTCGGATTCGAATTTGGATATGAATTTGGTCAAATGATCGATCGATTGATTAATTTTTGGACCAAATTTATTTGTTAATAGTAAATATTAACAGAAATGTTATTAAATATTTGGTTTAATAACAAAATATTAATATTAAAATAAATATTAATATTAAATCCATTTCAGTTATCCAATTTTCAATTTTCTGTTTTTGTAACAGAAAATTAACTACCCTTCAACTTTCCTTCTTTATTGTTGAGTGAGTAGACATTTATGTTATGGCATTTATTCTATGGTCCTTTTGGAAAAATAGTCATTCTAAAGAGTTGCACCTCTTCAGATTTCAGCCCAACTTTGGCAATAAATACAAGTCCATTCTCTCAGATTTTCCATACGAATTTTCTGAAGTCTTCTACTTTCTTCTGCATATTTTAACTTCAAAGAAAGCAACAGTAAGTGTGATTTGCTACCGAACTTTGTGTTCACTGAAACACTGGGGTTTGAAGTACCACTACACCAGTGTGTAATTCGTTCTATCCTGGGAGGAAATAATCCATAACCTTCGGTACTAGGAGGGGATTAAATTTCTTAAGAAAACACTGTGAATTTAGTGGGCTCGAATTTATTTTTTATTTCGTTTACATTTTTGTTTATGTTATTTTATTTTCTCCAGAATTGTTTTACAAATACAGATTACTAACAGTGAGTTTTTTACCCGTTTGAGCCAAGTGTTTTTCACATAAAAATATTTGTGTTCTTTACTTTTTGCATTTAGTGTTCCGCAATTGTAGTGTAAGGAATATATAGAAGAGTCGGGTTCTTCTATAATTTGTGCATGCGATAAATTGGACATCACACAAATCACTCATCTTGTATGATATTAAAGTACAAACTTCACGCTGAAATTACTCAAAAATACAAATGATCGGAAGGCGAAATTTCCAATGCCAAGTTATAACACGCTGCTTGCTACATCAGCACTTTCTCCGTAAAATTCATGTCAGAAAATAGAAAATTCCATTGTGTTGCCTTCACATATTTTAAACATACAGTTAAAATAGCATTTAAATGAAATAAAAGATCTTATACTGCTTTATAAAAATCCAATTACTTTAAATTTGAATCTTTTCCACGTAGTATTTAAGGAATTTTGTACTGCTATCCATGCTTCTTTCTTCTTTCCTAACTCCATCTTCGTGTCATTTAATTCAATACATTTCATCTAACTGTAAAATGTTGCACATATGAGCATTCCATCTCAAAAATAGTTAGTACAAAGCTTCATCTTTTGAACGGAAAGCTCCAGAACCATAAAAAACGTAAGTTGTGTGACTTCATCTAAAAAACTTAAGCCTCTACTACTTAATTATATTATGTTATGTCCCAGTACATCCAAAATCTCTTAAATCATAAATCATCTCATATAAAACTTTAAGCGATAAACGATAGCTTATATCTCAAATAATAACCATCACGCATCAGCATTAACTATTGTGGCGAAGTGAAAAAGAACATTTTTGTTCTTCACGAGTCTGGTTATGAAATCGATTTGATTAAAAACAAGTCAATTATACAATATCTCTGACTTTACGATATTTATGATACTCCATACGTACGGATATTAACTCCTAAAATGGGAGGAATTTAGCATTAATACAAGTACAAAAGTTAAAGACAATGTCGTATAAAGTAAAATATGCTATGTTAAGTAGTTGCATAAGAGGCTGACACGTGGAGCTGCAAGCAGAGGATAGCTACGACCGAAGACAATTGTTTCATTTGTTATCAGAAAGCATGATGCTCATAAAGGTGCAATAAATGCCTGCCAGTAGCCTTTAATGGAGAATATTCTACAACATTTAATACACTGCCCGTTACAAAGAATTTGTCATTCATGCTCACCGTTACACATTCTTCAATAACCATCATAATTGACATTAAAGAAGGGCATGATCCTAGGACCTTGTTCCCTAAGTGCAACTATAAATAGTGAGCTATGTTATCATTGCAAACGATACAAATTTTCCAGCAAACTCACGCTATAATCTATTCAAAGATATATACAATTTTATCTTCTTACTTTTTTATTTCATTATTGTTGTGTCCGGAAGCCTTGCTCCTGGAACTACTGTTTCTGCTATTTCATATTCATCTCAAGGCTAAGTATTGCATATTTCTTCAATTCTTGTATTATCTCAAGATCAAATTAATTCACTTGTCTAGAAACCACATATAAATTCAATTGTATCGTTTTACGGGTAAACAGTTTGGCGCCTACCGTAGGGTCTAGACAGTCGTGTAATTAAGTTGATCCTTGCCTCTTTTACTAACTTGTTTTGATTATTTGTTCTTAGCAAAACTCACAAAAAATGGCAAGTAATGGTATTAACAACACACATTCTTGAGACCCAAAGAGACCAGCCTCAGCACGAGGATTCAATTAGTGATACCCGCAATGAGGGAAATGATGCCACTCCGATCCACGGCAGTCGGTACCCACAACATGTTTGGGAGGCGACTCCTGATGATGCTGAAGAGGAGCATGTTGTTGAAGCGGTAAGGGTCCTGCAGGAGCAACAAGAGGTCATTCTAGGCACTCTCACATGGAAGGATAAGTTATGACAGAACTAAAGCAGGCGTTGTCAGGTGCCTCCAATAACTCGAATGGACGAGGTTCAATTCCTCCCGGTGCTCCCGCAAATCAAACAACGTAGAGGGTCGAACGTGGAGCTTTCAGTGTCTGCTCCTTCGCGAACGCGTTTGTGTAGGCCAAATTGTCTGGTGACTCATCTGCCATTTCATCTACACGAACGCGAGGACCCAATCGCGAACGCGTAGGCCTAAGATCACTATGCTTTGCGGACGCGAGACTTACATCGTGAACGTGAAAGGTTAACTCCAGCAGCACTTCAACCTCCTCTATACGAACGCGGGAGAACCTTCGCCAGACACCAGCAGTAGTTGATGCTTCAACTATAACACTAAATCTAATTCTAGTCCGTTAACCATCCGGAATCCACCCGAGGCCCCCGAGACCTCAACCAAATATACCAACAAGCCCTAAAACATCATACAAACTTAGTCGAGCCTTCGAGTCACATCAAACAACGCTAAAAACACGAATCGCACTCCAATTCAAACTTAATGAACTTCAAACTTCTACAACCGATGTCGAAACTTATCAAAACGCGTCCGATTGACCTCAAATTTTGCACACAAGTCATAAATGACATTACAGACCTACTCCAACTTCCAGAATTAGAATCGGAATCCGACACTGATATCAAAAAGTCCACTACCGGTCAAACTTCCCAAAAATTCAACTTTCGTTATTTCAAGCCTAGTTCAGCTACAGACCTCCAATTCACAATCCGGACACGCTCCTATTTCAAAAATCACCCAGCGAAGCTTACAGAACTGACCAAACTCCATTCTAGAGTCGTCTTCACACAGTTCCAACAATGGTCGAATTCCTAGAACTTAGGCTTTCATTTTAGGGACTAAGTGTCCCATTTCACTCCAAAACTAAAAATAAATCTTCCCGGCAAGTCACATAAGCATAAAATGATACATGGGAAGCAGTAAATAAGGAATCGGGGTTAATACTCTCAAAATGACCGGCCGCGTCGTTACAGAACAAGCTCTGATACCATTTGATCGAAACTAAGAGTCCATTAAACTATATAGAGAACCAGGATCTCTATTAGTACCCATAGTAAGCAATAGACTGTAAAACCAAACTGTATAGGGAACTAGGTTCTCTATCTCTCCCCACAGTAAACTGGCAGTAATAAAAAAACACGCGATATTTATGTGGAAAACTCCTTGCTCAAGGGATTAAAAACCACGACCTACTCTGGTAGGATATCAACTGTACTAAGCCGAGCAAACTTCATATTAGAACCTATTGCAACCTAGAAATTAAAATCTTAATCAATCACTTCTTACGATAACTCTATTGTAAGCCCTTTGCAATAACTCTATCACAAAGCAACAACCTGACTAACTCTAGTCAAGAAACTAAACCAAACAGTGGTTTAAATCTATCCTACAAAGACACTTTTTTAAAGTAGTATATGATTACAAATGAAGAACAAAATAATAAAGACTCAACAAACCTAAATACTTGAGACATCTTCAATCTTTGGATCTAGTCCTTGAGGTTGCAACAAATTTGTCCTTGAGAGAGAAGTGGTGGCTAGCACTTGAGAGAATATAATTTTTGGATTTGCAAGTGTTAGGAAAATGAAACCCCTTGCCTCATCTTGATAATATATATGTGTGAGGTCATCAAGTATGATGCAATAAAGTGTTCTTTAGTTTGTCCTTAGAAAGCTACAATTGTGTTATTGTACTGCTGCCAGACGGTACAACGCAACAGCTTTTACATCTTTAGAGTTTACTGCATGACGACCAGGGGAAGTGATCCCTATTTGTTCCCTCTGTTGTTCTCTTATCTGATTTCATTGAGAATTGAACCAGACATCTAACTAGTTACTCTGAATGCAAGAGAACTGTCTGTATCACTTTTTTTATCTGGTTCTCTCATGAAGTTTGTCAAATCATCAAAACAAAAGACGCATAACTTATAAAAAAATATATGCTACTTTTTATTTATAGTTGTAGAGGATAAGGAGTCTGATTGTAAATGAACTATTAGTTTAGAGCGTAATAACTATAGTTTACCTAAATGAACTATTAGCTTAGAGCGTAATAACTATAGTGTACCTAATTACCATTGTATTCATTCTTGCAACAACTTGTATCAACTGTATACAGGGGTGTAGACGACTAAAACGAAATACATAAAAATGTTCTTGTTAGAGTCGAACTCAAGACCCCCACTAAATAAGCGGACGCTCTAACTGGGCTATGATCTTGTCGCTCTCTCATTTTAGTTCAAAATAATTAATCTCTTATTTCATGAATTTGCTATAAAATTTAAATATAACTACGAATAGGAAATTTGCTGAAAGTATAGCTATGAATGGTAAAATATAATATAATATTTGATGTTGCGCGTGATTTATCCTATTTTGTTCCCAATGAAATTAGACTTTTGCTTAAATTCACTTATTTGAACTAATATATAATAAAATTTTTAGCTCCTATAGCAAACTACTACACTCTATTTATTATAAACCAAAATAATTTCAAAATATTATTACTTATAGCTATATTTTTTATTTTATAGCAAAATAGGTATTTATTTTATACCTACCATTGAGACGTGAAATACGCCAGTTATGTTCTTTCTCTCTCTTCCCTCTCTCTCTCTCTCTATCAGCAAGAATCTCAATCTTCTCTCCCTCAAATCTCTCTCCCTTTTCCGTCAAGGCAGCCGTCATAGCAGCCATTTTCGGTGGCGATGGTGGATTTTCTAAAGCGAAGAGGGAGTAGGCGAATAGATCTGGCCGTGGCTATGGATTGAGATTTTTTGAAATCTTAAGTAGAGTCGCCGGAGAATATTTGAGGGTCGGGTTTTTGTTCGTCTCCATTTTTAGTTGTTAGACAATGTATGCAGTATATGCTTGGTCGGGAAATGCCATTTCCGGCAAAATTCTTCTCTTTTTCGTTATTAAGTCACATACAATGATACAAATACATTGTATTCTGTACAAATACACTCAAATATATTGTATTTGAGTATAATTCATTATATTTTTGTATGTATTTATATATTTTGAAGGTCTGTATTTTTTTAATACAGCCAAATACCATTGTTTTTGTAATTTTTTGTTGTTTGAATATAGTCGAATTGAATAAAGTAAATTGAATATAATATATAATATGATTAATGAATATCGATGAATTGAATTCAATGTATACAGTCGAATTGAATAGAATGACATACACCCTATTTATTAATTTTTTGTTGTTTGAATACAATTGAATTTTTTTTTGTAACATTGTGAATATTACCATTGATCAACCAAATGATTACACTTATTGAGCACTTTACATCATAATCACCTCCTTATAGGATTTATGAATGCTCCATCTCAAACTATGTTATACGTAAGTGATATTCCTCAAAGATTCTCTACAGATCTAACTAACATTTCCTGCTTAATCTGTTCTGCAGTATCTACACTATTTACATTAGTTCCTATAAAGATCATCCAATTTCTTGTCTTCCACGTATGGTAGAAGATAACTCCCATTGTTTCTGCAACCACCTTTTTAGTTAACTGTTTCCACTTCTTCTTTTTCATGTTGTTCATTGTGCTCGCTATGTCTCCTTCTTGCCATTGTACACCAAGACATCTCATCACGAACATTTCTTATCCAGTTGCATTCAACAAATAAGTGTTGACTTGTTTCAGTTTTTGTTTAGCACATAAACAACATTCCACATTATCCACATGAATCTACAACTTCACCAGCCTTTCCTTTGTTAGTAGTCTCCCTTGAGCTTCCAGCCACACAAGAAAACCTTTGTTTTGGCTGTGCTAGACTACTCCATATCAAATCTGCCATATGCAGTCTTTGCATTTTCCCAAGCAGTGCAATATAACTCCTAGTTATTGAGTAACCACCACCACTTCCCAAGTTATACACTCCTTGTTCATACCATCTATTCATATCCTCCTTTAAAGAGTTAATCTTATTCCAATACCAACTACAATCAGTTGGTATTTTATGATTGCAAATGCTTGTATCAGTTTTCATATACAGTCCATGCAAACACTTCACCCATAGAGCTTCTTTGTTATTGATTATCTGTCATAATAATAATTTCCCCATTGATGCTACATTCCATAGTTTACTTCCTTTAACATTCAGCCCACCAAATTTCTTAGGAAGACATATTATTTCCCATGCCACTAAAGCAAGTTTCCTACTGTCATCAGTACTCCCTCAAAGATAGTCATTGCATATGTTGTCAATCTTTTTTACCACATCATGAGGTAGAATGAATATAGAGCTCCAGAAGTTGTAGATGAAAAACTATACATAACTTACCACCTGCAGTCTGCCTGCATATGACAGTTGCTTAGAGTATCCAATTTTTATCCTGCTGGTTATTCTGTCTACCAGCTGAAAGCAATCCAATTTGTTCCATTTTTTAGATGAAAGGGGAAGTCCTAAATATCTAATTAGGAAGGAACCTTGAGTAAAACCTGTTTTTGCTAATAACTGCTCCTTTGTCAAGTCATCCACCCCAACTATGTAAATGTTGGATTTCTCTTGATTAGCAATCAATCTTGGTACCTCGCTAAAGTGATTCAAAGCTTCTACCACCATATTAAATGAATCAAGATTACCTTTGCAGAAGATCATAAGATCATCTGCAAATATCAAGTGAGTTAACTTTAGTTGCTTGCACATAGGGTGATACTGAAAATCTGGGAGTTCACTCATAGTTGATAGAACTCTAGACAAATATTCCATTACTAACAAAAATAGAAAAGGAGACATAGGATATCCTTACCTTAATCCCCTTCTCCCTTCAAAATATCCATGTCCCTCACCATTCACTTTAATGGAAAATTTGGTAGTTGTTACACATACCATGATCTAGTAAATGAATCTCTGTGGAAAACCAAAGCCAATCAGAACCTCTTCAATAAACCCCCAATCCACCATATCATATGCCTTCCTGAAATCAATTTTCATAAGGCACCTTCCAGATGTCTTTCTACCATAATGTCTCAAAAGATCATGACAAATAAGCACATTGTGCATTATAGATATTCCTTGAACAAATGTAGCTTGATTGTCAGCTACAACGTGGCTTATGGCCTGCTTCAATCTGTTGCATATCATCTTAGATATGCATCTATATAAAACATTATAACATGAAATAGGTCTATACTGGCTAGCATACTCAGACATATCCACCTTAGGAATCAGTGCAATGTTAATTGAGTTCAATTGTTTCAATAGCTGACCATTTTCAAAGAACTCCAGAATTGCTTCTGTGAAGGTTGCTCCTACAATTTCCCAGGATGATTTGTAGAAACCACTCCCATAACCATCAGGTCCAGG
Source organism: Nicotiana undulata (assembly GCA_005239495.1). Classification (NCBI taxonomy): domain Eukaryota; kingdom Viridiplantae; phylum Streptophyta; class Magnoliopsida; order Solanales; family Solanaceae; genus Nicotiana; species Nicotiana undulata. Next base: position 49,273 of record ML290399.1, on the reverse strand, counting down.
TCTCTTATTTTTTTCAATTTGGAACATTGCTTCCTTGACTTTTTTCCTCACGTAAGGTCTGATCAAATTAATATGTTGTTCCACTGATAACACTGGGCGCCTCTTAAAAAAACTATGCTCTAACTCTTGCATTCATAGATTGTCCCAATAACTTCTCATAATATTCCATAAACACCTGAGCTATGTCATCTGGATCACTCTCCCAAATGCCTTGGTCATCCCTTATCAGTGTTGTAGCTAATTCCATTCTCATGTTCTTGATCACTGCATGAAAATACCGTGTATTAAATCATCTCCTAACCTTACTCAATTTGCTTTTCTCTTCTGTTGCAAATATAATGCTGCCATGTATGAAATCTTCCTAAATTGTTGATACACTTCTCTTTCCTTCTGCTGCATACCCTTATCCAGTGGATGTTCTTGCAACATATCATGTACTTTCCTTAATTCTTCCCTACTATCATCTACTTCATTTGCTAAGTTCTTGAAGTACCTAGTATTTAGTTGCTTCAAACCTTTCTTTAGTAACTTCAGCCTCTTAACTACTCTTAACATTTTGCACCCTTCAATATACACTTCCCATCCTACTTTGATAGTAGCCTCAAACAAAGGATCTTGATCCCATACATTACAGTACTGAAAATATTTATTCCTCATTTTCTTAATTCCTTCCAAAGTTAGCTGCATTGGGCAGTGATCATTTATTCCTTCAGGTAGAAACTTTACTTTGTAGGGTGGAATTCGGTCCGGCCATATATCATTGATGAAAGCCCAATCTATCTTGGAAAAGATTCTCCATTTATTATTTTTATCATTCCATGTATATCTATTGCCTTGGTGAGGAAGTTCAATCCAACCACAATGATCCACACAGTTTCTAAATTCCATAACTTCTGCGTAGTTAACTGGAATTCCTCCTATTCTATCCTCCTCAATCAGTAATGCATTAAAGTCACCTAATATCAACCAAGATTTTGAACAACCTCCATGTTGTTTCTTGATGTTATCCCATAACTCCCTTCTTTCTTCTCTAGTGTTGAAAGCATACACTACCATAAGACGGAATGTTATTTGTGGTGGAATATAACTCACTTCACATGTCACACTCTGTGCATTTATACTCATAGGGACTACATCATAGTAATCCTGCATCCATGTTAACCAGATTCTTCCATTATAGTGTGCTTCAAGATTGGCAATATACTGCCAACCTCCAAACAAACTACGAGCAATTTGTTCTATCTTCTCCTTCTTTATTTTTGTTTCCAACAAACCTACTATACCAGCCTTAACTTCATTGCAAATGATTTTAACTTCCTTCTGCTTATTTGGGGCATTCAAGCCCCTAACATTCAACCAAAGTAAGTTAACCATTCCCTAGCTGGGACATGGTTCCACCTCCCTCTTTCTCTCCAGTGGCCAGTTTATTAACAGGTTCTAACGTATTGGCAGCAACATGTTTGTCCAATATTTGATAGGAATTGGACTTTTCTATTTGTAGGTTTTGTTTGGGTAAGCCTCTTCCAGTTCTTGCAGGAGTGATCCATTCTGAACTAGTTGATACTTGTTGCTGAGACATTTCCACCTACTCTTTATCATTTTTCATCTTCCCTGTATCACTCTTGTGTTGCTTCTTCTGCACCATTTTCTGTTGTATGTATTATCTTATCCTGTGGAACCTGACCTTTTCTTCTTTCTACATACTTCCTCCTCATGCCCATCAGCGTGACAATAGGTACACAATTTTGGTTTCCAAGCATAGCTCACTCTTTGTCTATGAGCTAGCCTTTCTCATTTCTGAATAACATTGTATCTGGTAGTTTAGCATCCAACTCCATTTCCACTAGCATCCTTGCAAATTGTAATCCTACCTTTTTTCCGTGTTTTGATCCACCATTAGAGGTCTACCTACCAAGCTTCCTATCTTACTCAACCCCTTAGGACTCCAATACTTGAAGTCAAGGCCTGGAAATTTCACCCAAATTGGCACAATGAGCAATTCCTCCCTAGTGAATTCCAAATCTGGGCTCCATGCTTTGACAATAAAGGGCTTATTATCAAAGTGATAGATTCCTACATTTAGCACCTCCTGCTTTGCACTGCTTTACAACAGTAGAATCAAACCTAATCGGTATTACTACATTTTTAAGTATAGAAATTTTGTTAATACCATACTTAGCACATAACATCTTAATGTAACCTTGAACATTGCAAAAGGAGGATGTGCACCTAGTACATAGCACACTATTGCATTTTGCCAGTACTCAATTTTGCTAGAAATATCTTCTAGCTCAATTGTACATACACGAGACTCACCATGCAGCTTAGGTTGCACATATTCCAGCTTGAATCCGGCATTCGAGAGCTTAGCAATGTCGAATTCATCCCAAATTGAAGTCCTCTTCTCTGTTTGCCATAATCCTTCCTCCACTTCCTTCTCCCATGATTTCCTTCCACTACCAGGTGACTTGCTCTGTCCTTCATTCCTTGGGTTGAGAATGGCTTCATTCCACACATTCATAGCTTGCTCCTGCTCTGTTTTCTCTCCTTTCGCATTGTTCGCTTTTGTTTCATTGGGTATTGTTGCATTGAAATTTTTAGGTGAACTCAATTTCTCGAGATTCGATCCATTAGCAACACTCGTTCCTTCTTGAATTTTTGCATGTGTTGCAGTCGACATCGCCATTAACGCCTTTTGAGATGGAACACGAGCTCTCCTCCCCATAGTTGGTGCACGTTAGCATAACCTGCGCCGAGAAAGAAACATGCTTTCGCTATAGTGAAAGTGAATACAATTCAATATTGCACTTTTCGTTATTAAATACCATAATCATTATTTTTTAGGTGGATTACCTCATTGTATTTATAAAGACATTCGCGCGAATATATGGAATACAAATCCCTGTATTTTAGGCGGATTACATCACTGTATTTATAAATACAATTGCGCGAATACATGAAATACAAAATTAAACAGATGTAATCTCTATTTTTTAGTCGAATTACCTTATTGTATTTATAAATACAGTCCCACGAATACATGGAATACAACATAGTAGCAATGAAATTTTGTAAAATTTATTTTGTTGAGTTAAATTCACGCTTATTGATCCTCTTTCCGTTATTAAACATCTGGACTCCCTACTTATTAGGCGAATTCTGCGACTGTATTCATGAATCCAATTCCGCCTTTTCTAAATTATTATGCCAGACGTCCCGGCCTGGGAGCCCCGTTCGCCTGACATCGGAAAAGTTTTCATTATAAATGGATATAAGGAGTTCACATCGTAATAGTCTAAATTTTCGCAAATACAGCCTGGTATCAACGCAATATTAGTAATAGGAAGTGTGTGTGTATATATATTTAAAATTTTGAGCCCAATTTTTTTTTTTTTTTTTTTGATTTGATCCAATTAAATTAAGATGTCTACGGCCTTTGATTTTGATAGACTACAAACATGAAACATCCGATGGCAACTGGGCCTGATATATATATATATATATATATATATATATATATATATATATATTATACATCAGCCACTATTTTTAATTGAAGCGTCGGAGAGTATATAATACCAATCTTGAGGAGGACACTACGTTACGCTCATTCCTCGACTCATCTGAGTGGATTTCTTCCTTGATACTAATAAATAAATTGTGAAGGCATACACAACAAGGGTAAATTCAAATCCTTAGGCATACTAGTCTTTTTCTTTTTCCATCGGTTTCGAAGACTTTCGACTAATTCAGATTTACGTTACTTAAGGCAATCAAACGGGAAGCATTTCCTATCACATTTTTTCTATTCTTAAGACTCGAAATTAACACTTATTAAAGGTAAAGGAATCTTATCTATTCCACTACACGTTCTTAGCGGTGTTATAATGCCATAGAACCTTGATATGTGACTAGAAACCCAAAATTAAAAAGCCGAGTCGACAAGCTGGCCCTATATCTGACCCTATTGTTGACATTATCACAACTTTGCACATACATGGAGCATCATAATCAAATGGTCAACTATTCAGTAAATACTTTTAGAAAACTCTGTATGTCAATATCACAATTCACAACTGGAAACAAGAAAAAATAGGAGTCGTCTATAGAAAAGTTGACATTAAATAGGATGCCTTAAAGTCCATGGTCGACCCTTACCTTTTAATGTCAGATTGTCGATGACATTAAAATATTTAGAATAGTTAACTTATATACATCGATAGTGTAAGTTCTCTTCTGTCTATCGTTATAAAATAGGGGTAACGTCTGCGGATACATTACTTTTTCCAAACTTCACACTCTGGGAATATTACCGTGTATATTGTTGTCGTGTTGTTATTACACCGAAAGTCCAAAATTCTTTGTACAATATTAGGTAACTTTTACATGTTGTAGCAAGTAATTTACCTTTAAAATTACGAATCTCATATTTTATGCAAGGTCACATGTAATCTGTTGTGTAGCTTCTCCATAAATATCTTTTGAATGACCTAATAGTGCAAAATTTTCTAGAAAATAAAATAAGGTACATGTTATAACAAATAAAGTTGGCGTGATTGTGTGTAAAAATATCTTTGTAATGTCCGTATATATGAGTTAAACTCTTTAGAACATTAGATTATTCGAAGGCGCCATATTTCCTTATCTCAATCTTGAAAAAGAAAATTTTTTTTTTAAAAAGCAAAAATATATTTTTTTCAAATGGAGATCGGGGCTCATCCTATTCTCCAATTTTGTGCATTTGTGGTACCAATGGCCTATTATTCATTTTCTAACCAATTGATAACCTGCAATTTCCCCCCATAAATTAAAGGTACTTAGCCGTGCTCAAGCTGAGGGTGACATTCCATCCTAGTAGAGTTTTATGGCCACAATTGATCCGTTAGTGAGAAGACTTTTTAAACTCTTTCAATTTGTTAAAATAATTTTGTATGGGCCAAAAATTATCTTTGATATGACTAAATCGTATTAACATTAACAAAGTCCTCATGGGCTGCCACGTGTAACCAGTCTCTTAAAGGTGAAGGGCAGAGTCGGTAAAAATTGCACGGGGCGCCCTATTTGGTCGCCGCCATTTAACATATACCCATATTTTTAAAATTATTTAACCTATACCTTAATTTTTACAACTTCAGGCGCCTCCTTCTTCCTGCTACCTGTGCAAAACTTTAGCTTATTTAGTGCTGAAATTTTTACAAATGAACTAAATAACTTCAGCATCTTCTGCTGCAGTTTTTGAAAAAGCTTTATGACATTTTTACAAAAAAACTAAATAACTTCAGCATCTTCTACTGAAGTTTTTGAAAAAGCTTTATGACAAAACTAATGAATCCAGGACAAAACTTCAGCTTATTTAGTGCTGGAGTTTTTACAAATGAACTAAATAACTTCAACAGCTTCTGCTGAAGTTTTGAAAAAGCTTTACGACAAAACTATTGAATCCAAGACAAAATTTCAGGTAAAACATGCTTAAGTACAGCAAATAGAGAACAAAACTTCAGCTAGTAGAATGCTTAAGTTCAGCAATTACAAATAACTTCAGGCCCATCTCCTAGAATGCTGAAGTTTGTGTGATTGACTTTGCTACTTCAGGCCCGTATGCCTGAAGTTTATGCGAAAAGGGGTACGCTTGCAATTTTTTTTTGCAAAGCGGGTATAAGTTAAAACATAACCCAAAAAGCGGGTATAGATGCAAATGCCCCGCAGAGCCGATGAAGTTATTGAAGATCAAGGTCGAGGAGTCAGCGAAGATCGGGGTCGAGGTCGAGCACTCATCATAGACAGAGTGAATAACGGTTAGTTTTAGGATAAAACATTCACTTCTAAGAAAACACATTGACTTTCTTTGTAGAATATGGTTTTATTGCAAACATACAATATATACTTTTTTCCTAAGATTCTTGTCTAATTTTTTCACTCGATCCAAGAACAATCTGATCATTCGAATGCTCGTCAATCTCATCATTGTCAGAAGAAATATCCACCGATCTCACCCTTTTTCGGGTGATTTACACTTTTTTTTACTTAAATATCATGCGTTGCTATTTATTGTTATTTAATATTATCCCCTTCTTTTTGAATAATTGAATATTGTTCGTGTTGTCAACATTTATTGTCATTCGGATAATATACATATTATCTTATTAAAAAATCAGTTAACGTATCTTTTTACACTAATATTGACTATGATTGAATCTAATTTATTAAATTTAATTGGTTAAGCACCAGATCTAAATATTGGGTCAAACAAACTCATTAAGTGCCATTGAATTATAATGAAATACCAAAATTGATATTTTCCCATTTCTCGAGGGTCAATAAAGATAAAAATCGAAAGACGTTAATCTGTTTTCTCAACTTTTAGCGATTCATCTCGAAGTACCATAGTTATTGTGACCCCCTTCACAGATGAATGTATTGGTAAAATTTGGTCTCATCACGTGGCATGATAAAATAGTGACACGTGTGAGCAAATCGTAACATAAGCACTTTAATATAGCCACATCAGAGGCCAACATCCGATAAGAATTCTTTTATCTTAAACTTTATTTTATTTATACATCATTATTGTTCTTCATTTCATTATATGTACTTTGGATTAATCTATTTGTTAGTGTCTTTAGAATAAAAATTTAATCATGATGGGTTAGTCTTATTTTTTGATGATCTAAAAAACTTTCTGTAAAGAACCAGATAAAGGACCCGATGCATATTCGGTATAACCAGTCAGCATGAACTCAAGAAATCTGGGCAGTGTACGCTTGGACTCACAAGAAATAATTTAGGAACCTGATCCCTTGACATTCCCCTGACAGAAGTACAAGTCAACTCTACAGCTGGAAAGCAGTGGCAGAAACAGTGCAACAATCACTTCCTATTGATTGTAGTGTGTACCAACTAAGTATGGACATCATTTTTGGGATGTCTTTGAGATATAATATCTTGGTGCAAGACAAACAAGAGATTCACTTGAGCATTTACTAACATTCTCTCAAGCATTGAAGATTTGCTCTTGCATTGAAGTCTCAAGTGTATCAAGAACAAGAAGACAACTCCACTACGAACCAGTTCCACTACGTGTTCACATATGTCCTTAGTTGAGTTGTAATCTTGTGTTTTGATTTCTAGTGTATCCTATCTTGCTTTCTTAGAAGTTTTGTTTTAGGAAACCTAAATCATAAACCATCTGAGTTTGTGTTGTGACTATTGTTAGTCATAAGTTAAAGTCTTTGTAACTAGTGAGTAACAAAGTGACTTGTAATAAGTGTATTAGAAGTTATTGTGTTGAAGTCTTTATAAGTGAGTCATTACAAAGTGGCTTGTAATAGTTGAAGTTACAAGTTAGTGACGTTGAAATCCTACCAGTGTAGGTCGTAGTTTTTGTCCAATTGAGTTGGGATATTTCCACTCAAAAATCCTGTGCCTCTTTTACATATTGTCTTTATAGATAACACTGAGGGAACTGGTAAAGGACCAGGTCTCTTTACAACTCTGGACTTATATAAACTATCAATTGGTATCAGAGCAGGTTCTTTATAAAAGGTTAACACCTAGAAAGGATCTCAAATGGTTGCTCCACTCAACTTCGAAGAAGGACAATCAACCTACAGACCTCCTAGATTCAATGGTCAGTACTATGGAGGGTGGAAGGCTCGTATGCATGACTTTATAATGGCTGAAGATTCCGAACTGTGGGATGTCATTTGTGACGGTCCACATATTCCCATGAAGAAGGTTGGAGAAGATGGGATAATGGTGCCCAAAACCAGAAAGGAATATAGCGACATTGACAGAAAAGTTGTTGAGAAGAACTTTCATGCCAAGAAAAACTTGGTATGTGGTATAGGACCTGATGAGTACAATAGAATCTCAGTTTGCCAATCAGCAAAGGAGATATGGGAAGCTTTGCAGACGGCTCAGGTCAAGCAGTCCAAGATTGACATGCTCACCACTGACTTTGAGTTGTTTCGAATGAAGGATGATGAGTCCATACAAGACATGCACACTAGATTCACATCCATCATAAATGAGCTTCACTCACTAGGAGAGATAATCCCTAGAAATAAGCCGGTACGGAAGGTTCTCAATGTCTTGCCTGGTTCTTGGGAAAGCAAGGTGAATGTTATTACTGAAGCCAAAGATCTACAAACTCTAACCATGGACGAGCTGATTGGAAATCTGAAGACATACGAGATGAAAAAGAAGAAATATAGTGAAAGAAGAGAACTGAAGCAGGAGGAGAACCAGGTGCTCAAGGCTGAAAACAACGATTCAAGTGAAGAAGATAGTGACATGGCCTATCTCACTAAGATATTTCAAAAGATGGTTCGAAGAAATGGTGGTATACCAAGGAAAGGCAGTTCCAGTAAACCAAGGAACTATGACATGTGCCACAAGTGTGGAAAGCCAGAGCACTTCATCAAAGACTGCCCACTTCTGAAGCAGGAGCCTTACAAACACATCTCTGACGAGACAACAAAAAGGAACCAGGTTTCTGACAAATGATTCAGCCGAAAAAGTGCAGCTGACAATGTTGTGAAGCAATCTCTTGTTGCATGGGGAGATTCCTCCAATGAATCATATGAGGAAATAGATACAGGAAACAGTTCCATGATGGCAGTAGAGAACGAAGCCAAGGAATATGATTCACTATTTGCTCTAATGGCCAAGTCAGATGATGATGAAGAGGATGACAATGATGAGGTAAATTTCAGGGATGTTCAGAGAAATCTGAAGTCCTATTCTTCTAAGAAATTAATGTCATTAGCAAATGTTCTTATTGATGCTTGCTACAGTTTAGTTGGTGATAAGGATGCCTTGACCATAGAGCTAGGAGAAGTTGAACAATCTAGAGAATATCTAGTGGTCTGTGTGGTTGATTTGAAAGAGACCATAAGTGATCTTTAAAAATAAAAAGAATCCCTAACTGGTAAAATACATAGTGTAGAAAATGAAAGAGATGACTTGATGGTAGTGGTTGTGGACTTGAAGGAAACCATAGGCAACCTTGAGAAAGAAAAGAGAGTGCTAGCTAAAAAGACTAATAGTGCAGAAAATGAGAGAGATGACCTAACAGTAGTGGTGGTAGACCTGATGGAGACAGTGGAGAACCTGAGCAAAGAAAAGAACACTTTAGCTGGAAAAATTAATGATGTTGAACAAGAAAGAGATGACCTTTTGGTGATAATCACAGACCTAGAGGAAACAATTGAGGGACTCAAATTAGAACATAGGCCTGTGATTATAGATAAAGGGAATGAAGTAGCTAGTGAGACACACATTAAGCTTGAAAAAGAATTAAATGATGTGAAAACCAGTTTATGCTGTGACCTTGAGAAAAATAGGCAACTTCAAGCTGAATTAGTTAAACTAAAAGTTGATCTTGAGAAATCACTGGAATGGACTTGGTCTACAGATGTTGTTACTGCCATGTACTTTAATAACAATGGAAATAGGCAGGGAATTGGGTTCCAAAAGGAGAAAATTTCCTACAACCCTCACAGCAAGTATGTCATTGTTCCAGACAACTGGCTTTGTACCCACTGTGGGAACAATGGGCACATCAAAGAAAATTGCCCTGCCAGGGTTCAATCTGTTCAGAAAAACAAAGTGTTTGCTGACAAAGTGACTACTCAAAGGGGACCAGGTCCCACTAAGAAAAATTGACTTTTGCCTACATGGACTAGAAGAGCTCTTATCCACCATTTTCCTCATTACAAGGGACCCAAACTTGTTTGGGTTCCTAAATCTAACCCTTAATTTATATGTGCAGGGACTAGTGAGAGGGACCGGACTTTAATGGATCATGGACAGTGGATTCTCAAAGCACATGACTGAGAACACCATGGATTTTCTCTCACTGAAAGCCCTGCAAGGAGGAGATGTATCCTTTGGCAATGGAAAAAAGGGGTACATTCTCGGTGTTGGAAGGGTTGGAAGGTCTCTTGTGCACTCAATTGAGAACATGTACTATGTAGATGGGTTGAAGTACAGTCTCTTGAGTGTCTCCCAAATTTGTGATAAAGGGAACAAAGTGTAATTCTTGTCCAAAGTATGCACGGTTACTAGTCTAGTAACTGGTGAGGTGGTTTCGATAGCCAAAAGGCACAAGAATATCTATGTTGCTGACTTTGAATCTTTGGAAGCTGGTGATATGAGCTTCTTAAAGGCAGTTGATGATGCTGCAGAACTGTGGCACAGAAGATTGGGACATGCAAGCTTTTCTCTCTTGAATAAATTGATACAGAAGGACCTGGTTCGTGGTCTGCCCAATTCAAGGTTCAAAGAGCACAAAGTATGTGATGCATGTGCCAGATAAAAACATGTGAAATTATCCTTTAAGCCAAAGAAGGATGTTAGCACATCAAAACCTCTCGAACTACTTCACATGGATCTATGTGGTCCTATGAGACAAGCAGAGGTGGAAAGAAATATATCTTTGTGATTGTGGATGACTATTCAAGATTCACTTGGACTCTGTTTCTTAGAACAAAAGATGAGGCTTTTGAAGTATTTGTGTCCTTTGTCAAGAAAATCCAAGTGAAGATGGAATTGAAGATAGCTTGCATCAGAACTGACCATGGAACAGAATTTGACAGTGCCAAATTCGATGATTTTTGCAATGAAAATGGGATCACTCATAATTTCTCAGCTCCAAGGACTCCTCAGCAAAATGGTGTGGTGGAAAGAAAGAACATAACTCTATAAGACATGGCACGGACAATGCTCATTGACAGTGGAATTGCCAACAATTTTTGGGTTGAAGCAATTAACACTGTGTGCTATTTGGTGAACAAGTGCATGATCAGGTCCTTCTTAAACAAAACCCCATATGAGCTGCTGAGTTGAAGAAAGCCAAAGATAACACATCTGAGAACCTTTGGATGCAAATGTTATGTTCTGAACAACGGGAAGTATCAACTTGGAAAATTTGATGCAAAAAGTTATGAAGGAATTTTTCTGGGATACTCTTCTCAAAGCAAAGCCTACAAAGTCAACAACAAAAAGACACACTGTGTGGAGGAAAGTGTTCATGTGATATTCAATGAGACACCTTCTTCAAACAAGGAAGGAGATGGTGATGATCAAGACAATGAACCACTTTTGGTTCCTGGAGAAATATCTGATGTTTCAAATGGCAAAGCTGACATGATGAGTCAGATGAAGGAAACAAGTGAAGATAATGCAACCTCCTCGTCAACTTCACACGAGGAACCTGGTACCCCAATTACGACCACTGAAGATGAAGAAAGAGTTGGAGATTTTGTGCAAGGCACTCCATAGGTAGCTGAACGAGAAATGTAGGGAAACTCATCTCACCTACCCAGTTCCTCCACCAATCAAATCCAAGTCCCAAATTGGAAAAAACAAAAGTTCTCATCCCCTTGATAATATAATTACTCCCCTTGATTCTGGAGTCCAAACTCGATCCAAAACTAGAAACTCCCTAACCTATTCAGCCTTTTTATCCCAAATAGAACCTAAAAATATCAAGGAATCCATGAAGGATGCAGACTTGATTATTGCTATGCAAGATGAGCTGCATCAGTTTGAATGAAACAAGGTATGGCACCTGGTACCTAGACCCTCCAACATAACCATCATAGGAACCAGGTGGGTGTTCAGGAATAAGCTGGATGAAAATGGAAATACCACAAGGAACAAGGCAAGGCTTGTTGTTCAAGGTTACAATCAGGAGGAAGATATTGATTATTATGAGACGTTTTCCCCAGTTGCTCGTATGGAAGCCATCAGGATCCTCATTGTTTTTGCATCACATATGGAATTCACCTTGTTCCAGATGAATGTGAAGAGTGCCTTTTTGAATGGTTTTCTTAAGGAAGAAGTTTATGTTAAGCAACCTCCGGCTTTGAAGTCATGTTCATCCTAAACATGTATTCAAATTAGATAAGGCTCTATATGGATTGAAGCAGACCCCTAGATCTTGGTATGAGATACTATCGAAGTTTCTTTTGGACAATGGGTTTACTCGAGGAAAGATTGACAACACATTGTTTCTGAAGAAACGGGGGAGGAACCTGCTCATTGTTCAGGTTTATGGGGATGACATCATATTTGGGGCTACATCAGATTCACTATGCAAAGAATTTGCCAAACTCATGGGAAGTGAGTTCGAAATGAGTATGATGGGGGAACTGGACTTCTTTCTGGGTCTTCACGTGAAGCAGTACACAAAGGGAACATGCATCAGTCAACAGAAATACATCAAAGAACTGCTGAAAAGGTTTGACATGGAGGAATCAAAGGTGACTGACACTCCTATTGCAGTTGCAACCAAGCTTGACATGGATGATTATGGATCACGTGTGAACCAAACAATGTATAGGGGGATCATTGGATCTCTACTCTACCTCACTGCGAGCAGACCAGGCATTGTATTCAGCGTGGGGTTGTGTGCAAGATTTCAGTCAAATCCTAAAGAATCTCATATGAAGGCAACCAAAAGAATTCTACGATATCTTAAGGGCACACTGGACCTGGTTCTGTCCTATCCTTCAGGTGACAATCTTAACCTTGTTGGTTATGCTGACGCTGATTATGCAGGTTATCTGGTGGACAAGAAAAGCACTTCTGGAAGGGCTCATTTCCTTGGATCATGTCTAATCTCATGGGGTACAAGGAAGCAAAACTTAGTGGCTCTCTCAACAGCTGAAGCATAATATGTTGTAGCTGCATCTTGTTGTGCTCAACTATTGTGGATCAAGCAACAATTGGAAGATTTCGAGGTATACATTGATTGTGTTCCACTTCTGTGTGACAACACCAGTGCTCTCAACAGGGCAAAGAACCCGGTTCAGCACAAAAGAACCAAACACATTGATGTGAGACATCATTTTCTCAGAGATAATGTTGAAAAGGGGCATATCTGCATGACGTTTTGTTGCATTGAAGATCAAATTGCAGACATCTTCACCAAGGCCCTAAGCAGGGAACACTTTGAGAGAAACATGATGGCACTGGGGTTGATGAAACCTAACTGAGAACATGGTTCTCCTTCATTGGCTATGAGAGTCACACTCAGGTACAGATAGCTAAAGTGTTTTTTGATCAAGCCTAACTCACATCAATATCGTTACAGGTAGACACACATGGTGATTACAAAAGTTAAAGGTACTGTGTGTACTGCAAAAGGAAGCTGAAAAACTTTTTCAAAAATAGGTACGGGACCTGGTTCATGTGCCACAGGTTAGTAGTTATGTGTTTTTCTTATGCTGTTCTCAAAAGACAACAAAATAAATGCTACCGCCACACCATCCGACTTTTCAGAGTCTGTTTCTATCACATCCCATCTCTCAAATCCTTTCACTTCTCCTGCACGTTTCATCTTCCAAAAACCTACCGTCATTTTCCTTTTGAACCCGTTCCTCTTCCCCTTCTTTATTGCTCTTCCTTTTATAAAACCCCCTCATCTCTAACTTCTCAACACTATCATTTCAAATCACCTCTCTGCAAATCGTAACTCCTTCTGAACTCCCTGTGTCTATCACTCCACAATGGCCGACGAAAACCCATCATCTCCATCCCCTACCATTAACTCCACTCCTACACCACCGGAAGTCCAGTCCTCTACCATCCCAGAGGTCTTCGTCCCCACACCAGTTTCCTCTTCACCACCTGTCATTACTTCTCTCTCTTTAAACCCTACAGATCATCTTCCTTCTGAACAACCCAAAGAAACCCTAGAAAACGAAACTCATCAAGCTTTAGAAGTTTCTGAGGAAGACCCTGATCAGTATCTAAACTCCTCTATCCTAGACTCTATGGCTCCCATGGAGTCACCAGAAAATGAAGCGGCCAAAATCATCATGGCCATTGCCGCTGAGAGCCTCACCTCTGAAGAAGCCTCTTCCCTTCCTGAGCCTCAGGGGGAAAAACCTCCATTCTTAGGAGATGAGGGGACCATGGTTCTATTCAATCTCCTGTTCATGACACTGTAAAAGCCAAACCTGTTAAGGAACCTGTTTCTCCTTCTGCAGAAACCAACAAAGAACCCATTTTCTACACAAAACCCTTGGAGTCTATTCCTCCCATTTCTGTGCCTTTCGATGAGGACGATGAGGATGAAATGGTCCTCAGTGCTCGTTTCAAGCTTCGTAAGCCAGCAGCTACTCCTAAGTCATCCACCAAACGACTTTCTACTCGGCTGCAAAATAAAGAGGCTCTCGAATCTGCCCTCAAAAAGAGCAAGAAAAGTCTTAAGAAGAAAAAGAAGAGGTTGATGAAGCAAGGGAAGGTAGTGGATGACAAGGAGATTCCTATAGTTGAAGTGGATGAGAATGTAGAAGAGGAATCCAATTCTTTAGTAAAAAGATCATCAAAGTCTTAGAAGTCAGTGGTTGGAGCTCCGGAAGAAGATGTGAAAAAATAAGGTGTAACACCTGTGAAAAGTTGTGGCAAGCTCAAAAGGGTTGTAGTTGATGAAGTGGTTGCAAAGGATTTGTCTGAAAACACGTCTTTGTGAGTTGAGTGTACCAGAGGGAAGTCAGTTGAAAAATTAAGAAAGAGAAAAAGGGAAACTGTTGGAGGACCAGGTTCACTAAAGACCATACCTAGTGATAGTGGAATTTAGCAAGAGAAGCTGAGAACTCAAAAGGTACTATGGGGTCAGATGTTTGGCCCGAAAATATCCGAGATGGCTGGGATGAGGCAGATTATTGAAATTGTGGAATTCCAGAAGTGGGACCATTTGTTTCATGTGGTTGTGCCAAAGGTGTACGAAGATGTCGTGCAGAACTTTTATGCATCTCTCTTCACTATTGCAGGAAATCATATATTCGTTTTGGTCAATGGGGTTGATATAGTGTTTGATGATGATGCTTTGGGGAAAGCACTCCAGATTCCATCTGAAAGGATGTCTACTGTCAAGAGTGCTTGTGATGGAGACTTTAGGAGGGCCATTATGAAAGAAGGAACGATCCAGCAGGGGGAACGGGTACATAAGAAAGCATTGCTCCCAGTTTATCAGCTTCTCTTTGAGCTGGTTAACAAGGTGCTCTTACCCCGTGCTGAGAGAAGGTCCATTTCCTCCAGGTCTGATTTGGTTTTGATGGAGTCCCTTGATTCGTTCAAGCCTATCAACCCGCCCGCTATCATGATAGAACATATGCAAAAAGTGGTGAACTTTCGAGAAGGCAATCATGGGCTCCCATATGGTTTCCTCCTTACTCGTCTATTTGAATTCTACAAGGTGCCTCTAGATAACCCCACGAGTAGGAACCCGCAAGCAAGCCTTTTCCAAGACAACCTTAGAGGAGTGTGAGTGTTTAGAGAGGGCTGGGGGTAGCACTTTGACAATATCTCAACTAATCAATGCTCAGAATGCTGCAAACGAAGTGATCGGGAAGTTGAAGGCTCAGGATGCTATATTGGAGACTCAGCTGAGTCAAGCTGTTGGGGCACCTGGTTCTGCTAATTCTTACAATGAGGATGTTGCCTTCTTGACCAAGGAAAACGCGTAGCTTAGGCAGCAGGTGGAGAACCTGGGGGAGAAACTTCTCGAGGAACAAATATCTGCAAACGCCCGCATGGACCTGGTCCTCAAAATCCTGGTTGTCTCCTCCTCCAAGCCTTCCTCTTCTAGTGCCCCATAGGTCCCCGTCTGTCCAATCTTCTTCTGTTTATGATGATTGTGGTTGGTAATTTTTGTTTGTCTATTTTTTTGTGATGACATTTGGATTTCACCGTACTGCTCCCGTTACAACAGTCTAATCAAGTCTTTGCTTTTATAGCAAAGACTTCTATGTTTAAAAAGTTTTTATTATTGATGAATCAACTTCTTTATGTTCAGTATATTGCATGTTTCCTTTTATTTCTGTTTTCTATCATGTTGTGTGCACACATGGGGCATGCGTTGGCTGTATTATAGACTACTTTATGCTTTCTGTCTGTTTGTGACTTTTTATGATGCCAAAAGGGGGAAGATAATTGATGGCAGGGATTAAGGGGGAAGCACAGAGACATGGGGAACAATATGGGGTCCTGGTACTTTATCTGGTTAAGTTAGACACTATACTTAGTCATCAATTTTAAAAGTTTGTCATCATCAAAAAGGGGGAAATTGATGGGTTAGTCTTATGTTTTGATGATCTAACAAACTTTATGTAAAGAACCAGATAAAGGACCTGATGCATATTTGGTATAACCAGTCAGCATGAACTCAAGAAATCTGGGTAGTGTACACTTTGACTCACAAGAAACAGTTTAAGGACCTGATCCCTTGACATTCCCCTGACAGAAGTACAAGTCAACTCTACAGTTGGAAAGCAGTGTCAGAAAGTGACGGCCTGCAACTGTGCACGCTACATTGCAGAAACAGTGCAGCAGTCACTTTATATTGGTTGTAGTGTGTACCAACTAAGTATGGGCATCATTCTTGGGATGTCTTTGAGATCTAATATCTTGGTGCAACACAAACAAGAAATTCACTTGAACATTTACTAACATTCTCTCAAGCATTGAAGATTTGCTCTTGTATTGAAGTCTCAAGTGTATCAAGAACAAGAAGACAACTCCACTGCGGACCAGTTCCACTACGTGTTCACATATGTCCTTAGTTGAGTTGTAATCTTGTGTTTTGCTTTCTAGTGTATCCTATCTTGCTTTCCTAGAAGCTTTGTTTTAGGAAACCCAAATCATAAACCATCTGAGTTTGTGTTGTGACTAGTGTTAGTTATAAGTTAAAGTCTTTGTAACTAGTGAGTAACAAAGTGACTTGTAATAAGTGTATTACAAGTTAGTGAGTTGAAGTCTTTGTAAGTGAGTCATTACAAAGTGGCTTGTAACAGTTGAAGTTACAAGTGAGTGAAGTTGAAATCCTACCAGTGTAGGTCATGATTTTTGTCCCATTGAGTTGGGATTTTTCCACGTAAAAATCTTGTGTCTCTTTTACATATTGTCTCTATAGATAATACTGAAGGAATTGTTAAAGGACCAGATCTCTTTACAGTTCCTGGACTTATATAAACTATCAAATCATTTATTCTAAAACCGGTTTTTAGGTTAAATAATGAATATAGGTATATCAAGAGTGCAATGCGTTGGCTAATAATGCATTATAATAATATATTTAGTAGAATTTTGAGAAGCAAAAGAGCAAAAACTGAAGAGGCACATGCATATTTAATGTGCAAGATTAGAGTCAAAGATTTAGTTAATCAGCAGCCTTCTCATTTACTAATGTACGCTGCTCAGTTACGAATAGTTGTACTCATAAATACTACTCCTAATTGTGTTCAAATAAAAGTGCTAGCCAGTAGCCACTACTCTCTCCGGTCAACAATAAGTGATTTTATGGTATTTTTAGGTAGTCCAAAATAACATAAATTTTCAGATTTCAAAAATAAATTAATTATTTTTTTCCTATATTGCCTTGAAATAAATAATATTGGAATATGTGTTAGGATTATTTATGTGAACAGACAATAAATATTAATATGATCAATTTTATTGCTAATTAATATTAAAATGTGTATTTCTTAATCCGTATGAAAACTTAGACTAAGCAATATAATACCTTAGTATAATATTTTACTACGAGTAATTAATTCTACAACTTCAACAAAAAAGAAACACCTACTCATTACTAGATGGTGATTCTCTTTTTATTTCATATTTATTCCTTTCTCTTAGCTTTACTAGCAGAAATATTTCGGTAATATTAACCTTATTAAATTGAAAATTCAGTTAGGTGTGCATTAGATTTTTTTTTGAGTTATTTCCTAACTAGGCTACTGCTACGATCTTCCATTAAATTGCTTTTATTAATTTTACTATTGTTGAATAAGTTCAATTTGAGGTCTGTTCCCACTCTCAGTCTCCCCCGAAGCCCGAATATCATTAAGAATATCTTAAGATTTTTTATTTTTGTGTGTTTTCTCTCGGAGACAGGGTCGAGAAGTACCATGCATGGTTGCCCCCCGCCAAGCTCGTTTCGACAGAAGAATAGTTGGAAAACATTATTTTGATATAAACTAAATATATCTAGCAATACATGTTTTTTTTTTCTTAAAAACAAAATAATACTCCAAAAACATATAGCTACTTCTCTCAAAACAATTTAAATTAAAACCATTCTCCAAATATAAAATTCAAACACTCACAAGCAAACAAAATTCAAACAAGGAAAACCCGATAATTTTTCAATCCAAAGTAGGTTTATCGTCGTAGATATTTGGCACGACTATTATTGGCGAAACTACTTTTAAAAAGTAGGTTCAAATAAATTCTCTTCATTAGGAAACTTCATATATATATATATATATATATATATATAAAATTAATTTTTAAAATCATAATTTATTTCAATTAGCAGCTATAAATGTAATCAAAGTTGAGGATGAGTCCAAAGAATGCTATTTTAGGAAAGGTCTTTTCAATCAAGGAATTTTGGCCATCTTCTAGGTTACATGCTTTCATTTCAAGCATGCTAAATTTCTTCTACGTCCACTCTGTTTATGACACTTTTCATTCCAAGAAGATCTAGCATGGTCCTATATCCATACCAAACACAGCCAAACGTCTATAGACATATGGGCACGAGTTTAATTTTTGTAGTTAGGTAATAAAATATTACAATTAAGTCAAATAACATATTACAACAAGTTAATTATACTATATGTTTGCAGGTAGGGGTGGTAAACGCACTTAACGGGTTGGGTCAGAAATGAGCGGATAAAAAACGGATAATGTAAAAACGAATAAAATATTCGACTCGTGTATATTTAATACGGATAGCAAATGAGTTAATTATCCGTGACCTCTTGAATGTGTTCATTTTGGGGAGAATTTTTAGTCTCTTAAATTTGAGGAGCCCTCAATTTGAGTCTTTACAAATGCAAAAGTTAGATTGTTAAACCTATTGGTTATCTATTAAATACTCCCTCCGGTAAGTGACTAATTGCCTTGTGCACACCCATTAAGAAAATACTAAATCCTAGAAAAAATAGTTAGTATAACTAAATTACCCTTAATTAAATGTTGCAGAATAATTTAAAGTGAGGAGTAAAAGTTTCTTTTAGGGATACGTACATAAGAATAATTTTGGAAAAACAAATTGAATTTTTACTTGATTATATAAATAGATACTTATTTTGAACCAAAATAAAAAGACAAAATTGTCACTTATTGTGGACCGGAGGAATATCTATTTCTAAGTAGATATTATTTTTTTGGTAGGTAATATAGATGGATAATTATTTCTTTATCCATTTTGCCACCAGCATTTCACAGCAATTATAATTATGTCTCAATTTCAAATAAATCGGGATTAGCTAAATATACTTTACATAATAAGCTAAATCTTATACTCCTTTCGGTTCACAATAAGTGACCAGTTTACTTTTAGCATGCCTATTAAGAAAATACTAAATTCTATACAAAAATACATATTATGACTAAACTACCCCTAATTAAACATTTAATGTGAGGAGTAATTTTTTTTTAAGAATATGTACATAGGAGTTATTTTGTAAAAATAAAGTGAATTCTTTCTTGATTATATAACTGGACACTTATTTTGAACCAAAATGAAATTAGTCGCTTATCGTGAACGGGATGGAGTTGCTTATAATTAGACATGTGGACAACTTTGACACCTTAATTAGAAACACACACACTAAAATCACACAATAAAAACACTAGACTAGATATCCATAATCTACCCTATAGTGTAATAATTGCAACCCCAACTGCCATCCACTTCCCCTATCTTGAATGCTTTTGCCACCACTATGTCCACTTTTCCTTAAATAATTATTCCCTTTCCTCTCATAAAACCCCTAAACTCTTCATTTCTCTCATATTCCCTTCAACAAAATGAAGAATTCTCTACTCATTTTTACTCTCTTAACTTTCTTTTTCATCACAATTACCTTATCTTTTGCTGCTCAAAATGATAATGGTGGTGGATTTGGATTTGGGCCTGGTGGTGGATTTAACATACCTG
The DNA here is from genome assembly GCA_005239495.1 of Nicotiana undulata. Taxonomy (NCBI): domain Eukaryota; kingdom Viridiplantae; phylum Streptophyta; class Magnoliopsida; order Solanales; family Solanaceae; genus Nicotiana; species Nicotiana undulata. The sequence continues at coordinate 29,310 of ML290399.1, read as the reverse complement.
GATTTGGTGGTGGTGGTGGTGGATATGGTGGTGGATTTGGAGGCCCAAAAGGAGGATATGCTAAAGGTGGTATTATAAGGCCCACTGTTGTTTGTAAAGATAAAGGCCCATGTTTGGGTAAAAAACTAAGATGTCCAGCAAAATGTTTTAAATCATTTAGTAGAGCTGGAAAAGGTTATGGTTATGGTGGTGGAGGTGGTGGTTGTACTATGGATTGCAAGAAGAAATGTGTTGCTTATTGTTAAGAAATCATTAAGTAAGTAATATAATATATATTATATATGTTGGAGTTTTTTTTATAAAAAAAATATGATGGTGTTTTGGTTTTAATGAGTTTTGTGTGAAAACTCTATGTATGGAACTTAGTTCTGCTGTTTAATATAGTAATAGAAGAATTAATGATGAGATATTTCTCTGTTTGTGGAAGTGATGCATTTTCTTTGACTATATGTTTTTGGTGAGTCGAGGGCAGTGGCGGAGCTAGTATTTTCATCAGGGAGATCAAAATATAAAAAAAATGTATTCACCAAGAAGTTACCAAGAAATCAAGGGGTGTCAATACATAGTATATACAGTGGCGAAGCCACATGATCACAAGGGTGGTCAACTGACCACCCTTTGTCGAACAATTGCATTGTGTATATAGGTAAAATATTATATTTTAGAGGTATATAATACATATTGAACGCCTTTTACCGGAAATTATTTTTCATTTCTTTCAAGTTTGAATACCCTTGAAAAAATCCCTAGCTTCGCCACAGAGTATACATACATATTTTTAAAAAATTTGCCTAACTACACAATGTAATTTGCCGACAAAGAGGTGTCAGTTGACATCCCTTAAGTGCATGTGGCTCCGCCACAGATCGAGAGTCTATCGGAAATGGTCTCTACCTTCACAAGAGAGAATAAGATCTGCATACACGCTGTCCCCTTCAAACCCTACTTATAAAATTGTATTGGATTTGTAGTTGTAATCCAAATGAGTTCTTATCTGCTATCCTGTAGATGGTAGCATCAAAATTATTAAAGTTGGTCAACAAAAATGAAAGAAACGCATGATATTCTTGATTATGCGCACTAAATTAATTACGTACAACTTGGGTCAGTGACTCACCGGTTAACGCTTTTTCCATTTTTGGCTAATGAGCCGCAGTGGAGCCAGGATTTAAAGTTTATGAGTTTGGGTCGGAATTGTTTAAGTTGTTGGGTTCTAAATTAATATTTTGTACATATTTTAAAAAAAATTAAGACAAATATAAAGTTTGTTTCAAAACTACGAGGTTCAATTAAACCGTATCGTGCATGCTAGCTTCGCTCTCCTAATGAGTAGACTTGAAATGTTAGCTTCTCCATTCAATTTTATACAATGAGTTTGATGTTACCTCAAAAATTAAATTATAAATTTACATAATTTACTAAGAAGTCCAATATGAAAAGCATAACATTTCTTTAAAAAAGAACATTATATATTTTTATATTTAGTTAGTTTTTAATTCTATTATATTCTTATTTACCCGTAACAATACTTCCTTATATTTAAGACCATAAAATTTAAATATTATTTTTTGGTATGTTATACATGCTTTTAAAAATCGTAAGATTAATTTATTTTTATTTTTTTTGGGTGACATTCTTGATTCTTAAATTTCGTGTTTAGGACACATCAAAATGAAACCGAGGGGAATACTGAATCAGCAAGTATCAAGGCAAACTTATAAATGTTGTAAATAGGGGGCTGTTTGGCCCAACATACATTAAATAAAAAAATAAAATTTTAAAGTACAATTTGTGAGCTTAAAATGAGACAAAATCTATCCAAAAACGCGGTTTCTCATATCCACTTCTGTTATGGTTCAGAATTGAAAACCGTAACTGAAGGGTTTGTCACTTTGAGATGACATCAAAAAAATAATTTTGGTGATAATCGGTTTGTTTTTGGTTAATTAATTTAAAAAGTATTTTGAGCAATAATTAGTGTTTGCGTGAAAACTGCTTCAACTTACAACAACAACAACATTAACCAAGTACGAGTATGAGGAGGGTATTGTGTAATACTAAGATTATGTTAACGAAAAGGAGACGCACACTACTGGCCAAGGGCGGATGGAATTTTTTTACTAAATATATGTATTAATATTGTAAGTAAACAAATACATAGGAAAAAGGACATGACTTATCATAAATTATCTCTTGGTGCGTGGGTATGTACTTCATTTAGTTAGAAATTGGAGGCAGATAATAAAGACAAATCTAACCGAAAACGTGTTTTCTCATTTCCCCTTCAGTTTCCTAGTCTGTTATGGTCAGAAATTGAAAACTATAACCGAAACGTTTTGCTACACTTTGCGGGTCCCACTAGGGTAACTAATGAAGTTCATACGGTCTTTGGCGGGAAAATGATACCGTATAGTCGCTATACAAAATAATAGACAAAAAATATATATTTATATTTTGTATGTTATATACAAATTTTATATACTTTTTCAACTATCGAATGTAAATGGTTTCTGACACGAGCTAAAAGTGATAATACCTCTTTGTATGTCGTAATTTCACGGGGAAAGTAAATTACCAAAGCATATGAATTAGGAAATGACTATTTTCTACCATTTCTTTCAACAGTACGTACATTGAACCTCTTCTATGTAATGTCTAAATTAGTAGAAAATAAAAATAACAGTTAATCGAATCAAACAATTGGTAAGAACATATTAAAAGATAAAAACAAAGAACGAAAATCACCCAATTATTTTTATATAACTTGTTAGGAAAATTAACAAACAAAGGATGTATGATTATTAATTAAAGCATATAAAGTAGAACGTCGGGCAGTATAGCTGAACCTACTGAAGAACAGCAATTAAGGTTGATCATAATATATTTGATGGTATATTCTTGGTATAACTGGTAAAGTTGCTGTCATACAGGAGATCAAGGGTTCGAACCGTGGAAACAGCCTCTTGCAGAAATGCAGGGTAAGGCTGCATACGATAGACCCTCATGGTCCAACCCTTCCACGAACCCTGTGCATAGCGGGAGTTTTGTGCGCCATGTTATCTTTTAGTCAACTTAGCCTTAAATTCGATGGAGAAGTTTTGCAAAGTTAGCTCAAGATATAATTTGCCTTAAATTCGATAAAGAAAAAATATTTATGCTCAACACTTACGCTAATTCAATGAATTATACATGTTTTAATACAAGTTTATTACTTATTCATAGATTAACTAATACTTATGTCACTCGGACTCTTGGAAGATGTCGTTGGGTGCGTGCCGGATTCTCCAAAAATAGTGTATTTTTGGAGGATCCGACGCAGGTGCAGCAACATTTTTGAAGAGTCCGAACAACTTAAACTCACTTAACCACAGTAAATTAACTTTGGTTTAATATAAACAAAGAAGCTAGTAATAAAAGTAGCGGGATTGAGACATTTCAGTAAGCACAATCAATTGCTTAACCAAACATTATTTTGATATCAACTAAACATTAGTATTTCTTTTTGTTTCTCATCCGTCGTCCAATACCCATATTGAAATTCCAATTAATCCAGGGTCGGAAAAAAGCACTCAATATGAAGATTCTCTTTTAATCTCATGCTTGAACCCAAAACCTTTGATTAAGAATTTAAGACGGGACATCTGATAGAGAATCTTGTGTTTATTCCAAATCAATAAATACATAACACATGTCACGTACAACATAACAGAATCACTACATCATAGTTAATTAATATATATATATACGTTCGATATAACTTTGATCAGTCCAACAGAGCTAAGAGGGCATGCCAAAAATAGAAAGACCAAGGTAAAAAAAAGGCGAGATTTACATACGCAAAGTTTGTTTTTGCCAGATTTACAAGATCTCTATATTTTTTTCTGAAAATCATTGTGGTCAAAGTAGTATAAATGAAGACATACATCACAAGAATGATAACTCAAAATATGAAACAAGCATATCTGCCCGACTCAAGTGACCAAATTCTATATCTGCTACACCTCACCCGCGATTAGATTCACGATTATATTGCTGCTCTCAAGGCCCCTCTAGCAGCTTCGCGCTTCATCTCTGCAGCTTTACCACTTCCTCGGAAATACATGTATACTTGCTGCATAATGAGATCGCAAGGAAACAAAAATGTTACGTCTCTCACTCCCTAAGATGCACGAATAAAACTTAGTGTGTCGTACCTGAATAACCCAGATGCTCAGTACTGATTCAAGACAAAATAGACCAAAACCGATGAAATAGAAAACCTAAACGCCAGAAAGTAAAAGTCATGTTAATAGTCAGACTTCAGATGACTACTCAAGCAGGTTTTTTTCCCTTTTCTATTTTTCTTGTCGAAATTAATGAAGGGGGTTGGGGAGGTTTTGGGGGTGGGGAGGGAATACGTTGGAGATGCTTGTTGAAAACGTACCCCAACAAGTACTTGTTTGCCGATGAGATCTACTGCAGGTAGAATGCCTCTGTTCCAACAAATTGTACAAGGTCAGATCACGGAAACAGATAATAGCAGCAACAACATACCCATATATTTCCAGGGTCTGCGAAGGTAACATGTACGCAGACCTTACCCCTACCTCGCGGAGGTAGAGAGGTTGTTTCCAGTAGACCCTCGGCCTATATTGCTCACTCTCCGAAAATATGGCCGGATACGTGTCGGATCCTCCAAAAGTAGTGCATTTTTGAAGGATCCGACACGGGTACGGCTACATTTTGGAAAGTCCGCACAACATAGCCCTTGGCTCAAGGGAAACAATTTTGAAACAGATAATAGCAACTACTTCGAAGAAATCCGGAGAAATCTAAAAGCAATTATCTAAAAAGAAGGGACATAGCTTGTTGCTACAAGTTACATGAATTAGATTAAGATGTTCAAACTGAGCAACAATTAGTAACTACACTCATTTTCCCTTCTCATTTTCTTTTACATGGCATTAGAAGCTAAGTTCAACATCAGAAAGGAACTTTAAATAATGCATTTACACAACTATTTAAAAACAAGTCAATTGCAAGATTCTTACGTAAGCGATTTTCCTCTGAAAACTACTGGAGGGGCAACAGCAGCAAAGATGCAGAATGCAATGTGAAGCTGTACACAGAAGCAAAATATAAGACATATCGTTGCATTCACCAATTTAGATAGGAGATAAGGAAAAACAAATGTATGGAACTTACCAAGTAAAACAAGAAAAACCATGCAAACTTCATGGCACCCTCAGTTCTGTGACAATATTTGTGTTAGTCCCACAAACAAAGGAACAAAAAAGTGGAACTGAAAATATTATCAGCGACCAGCCTACAATATCTTAATAATGGACAAGCTTTTGCCCAATACTACAGCTACATAATCATTAAGTTCAGTCTACATTCTGGACTACTGCATTCAAAAAGTGGTTGATTTAATTCTTAAAGTAAATGTTTAGTTATCCAAAAGGAAGGAACATTTACCTGCAAGCACGATAAAGAGGACGATACCACAGTACATAGGCTCCTGGAACCCCCGATATGAAGTAAATAATAGAAAGGAACCAGATCTTTACATCTAAAGCCAAAAACTAAAAGTTAGGATGCTCTAGCAATAAGTGATGAAGTCTAGGGAAAAGGAACACACTGAATTACACAAACCTCCTTCTTTAATCCATGCTGTAGTGGTAGCTATGATGTTCCATAAAAGGCATGCAAAAAGTCCTGTCACCATCATCTTTTATCCAATCAGGAAGGGAGCAACAAAAATCTCCCCGATGTAAAAAATCGGAAAAGCAAGCATAGGAACACTAAAACTATTATAGAAAGAGATCTCCTAAGCTATAACACGTGAATGAAATAACTGAATGCTCACAAAAGCTTGTTTCGATTGGTGTGGTTGATAGAAAAAAAATTAAAGTGTTGGCGAAGAGGGAGGCAGTAATGCAAAGAATTTCACCAAACCTCAATTTTCATACTACACAGACTGATATAGATGCTTTCCTAACCTAATTACTTGGAGGGTTTGCAACAAAATATGGACAAAATGAGGGGGAAAAACTTGTTCTGGTTATAATAGTTGAAGTGTTGGTCAAGAGGAAAGAGACAGAAAACTGAAACATGCTCTTTCTAAATTTTGACAAGGCGGGTTGCTCTGATGGTAAGCACCCTCCCCTTCCAATCAAGAGGTTGTGAGTTCGAGACAAGAGCAAGGTGGGGAGTTCTTGGATGGAAGGATGCCGAGGGTCTATTGGAAACCGCCTCTCTACCCCAGGGTAGGGGTAAGGTCTGCGTACAAACTACCCTCCCCAGACCCCACTAGTGGGATTATACTGGGTTGTTGTTGTTGCTGTTGTAATTACTTGAAGGTCTTTGCAGGAAAATCGGGAAAAGGAAAGGAAAAGAAAAAAGAAATCTCGTTTTTTCCCATTTTGATGGTGATGCTTTTTTCCCCTTCTGATTTTTTGATAAAGGGGGTAATAACAATGTTTCGCTTTGCCAAGAAGATTCAGTAAGTTATGCCAGAATGACATTTGTAAAATATGCTTCAATACCATAAAGAAAAAAGACAAGACATTTTACTTCCCAAAAAATTCGTAACTAAGTACATTAAATGTATCAAATGGAAGCCAAATGCAGCTTTAGGTCCCAAGTCTACTTGTCTTCAGAAAAGAAAAACATGTCTGATTGTTGATTTTTTTTGGTCCAATGCAATAGTTATTAAGTCTTAAATGTTGCATGACAGGAAAAGTCAAAAAGTAGAAAGCGTCTGTCACATAAGGTGCTTCAAACTAGAACAAAGCAACATATAGTGAGGTAAAGTTGACGTACCCAACAATGTAGTAAATGCGACATATTGCAGCCTTTGCAAATGAACAGGTATTTCATTTGCAATGTCGTGATGGATAATTGGGAAGAATGGAGGCCAATTTTTTGCCTCAATAACAATGCCAGCTGCAAATCAGAGAGAATAGAGGGACTTGTAATGCACTGCATTAAATTATTTGAACCATGTAACCTTTTACGTAAGCTTATAAATACTCAGGAAAACCATAAGATCCACGTTACTTATGGTTACATCCAGTGGCGCAGCCAAGAATTTTACTATGGTGTGTCAGTATAAAAATAATCACACTAATAAAATAACGGGAGTCAACAAATAGTATATATATACAAAAATAAAATATTGACCTAGCTAAACAATGGAGTATTTTTCGACGAACATAAGGTGGCTCTGCCACTAGTTACACCATCGTAATTAAATTTGGACAGGCACAATGGATATCATAGTAGAAGGAAACAAGACGATGACCATGATAAGAGTGAAAAATCACGGAAGTCAAAACAAAAAGAAGAAAAGTTCAGTCAGATCTAATTCTTGTTATGTACTTGGATTTTTTTTTCCTTTTAGGTTCCTAGTTTAGATGTCTACAAAATCACAAGACTAAAAAAGCCCCACGTTTAAATCTAGAAGTTGTAAAAGGATACAAGAGATAAGTGGATTAGTACAGGAGAAAAGGAAATACCTCTTGCAGCAGCCTCTTCTTTACGCCTTAATTCCTGCACGGCATCAACAAACCAAATCAGGGAATAATGACGTTTGTACCACAAGCAAACATGAGCTGCTGGGGACAGAAGGGACGAATATTTTCCACTTGCAATGTCTCAAGGTTAACATTGTTTTCAACTGGTGGAAGAAGAAGAAAAGCCAAAAGAGACTCAGTCACAAAACACATCTTTAGAGACCAGGGGATGATTGTCTCATCTTTTTACTGGTAAATATGGGATAGGATCGATCTTGGAAGCTGACTTTGTCTCCCATTTTAAGCTTTAGGACCAATATAGGAGACCGTGAAGACAAGTTACAGAAAAGAATTATGACAAATTAGAGTCAGCATAGGAGGCTTGACGACAAATGAAACAAATCAAAACTCAGCATCGACCTACATACTGTATTGCTTAATGGAATATATTAGGAGTCAACGTTAGTCACAAGCGTTACAATACAACAAAAGAGTAAACATAATTTCATAGAAAAGGCGAAGTCTGCAAGAAAAAACTGTATTTATTTATTCTTTAAACTACTTTGCAGCACAAGCTTGCAATTTGGTCACTTCCCCCCATGGTATTACAAGCTCTAAAAGAGAGCAAGGACGAGAAAGAATCCTAATGTGGACATCCGAAAACAATCCAGGGATTACGAATAGGGGAAAAAAGACCTATAGAAGAAATAACTTTTAATATTGTTAAAAGAAGAACTGGTTGAAAGCTAATCAAGAAACATGGTTCCAGAAAAAGACCCAGCACTATTAGAAATTCAGTTCATATACAATGTGTACCTGTTCCCTCCTTCGCAATTCATTATCCTTAGCCTGGAGTTCCTTCTCTTTCTTTTTCAAGTCCTATAAAGAGATCATAGTAATAGATATTAAATAAGATAAACTGGGTAAATATCTATAACATTCAACAAATGTGCAAAGTACCGCAGCACTATCAAGAGGAATATCAATAGACGCATCACGATCATAGAAATCAGCAGGTTCATGCGGAAGGGGTGAAAGTCTTGAGTTTGACGCTGGAGGAACACTCGCAGTACTCTGAAAAGTGAAGAGTTGACATATTTATTAGCAAGGATCAAGATAAGGGTTCAAATATGATATCTACAGAAGAACTCAGATCTCCCACTGAATGACTTGTCATTGCAAAGCAAAACATATTTTGAATTTGAGAAGAAAAAAAAAGAAAATTGTGGAGATAGAGCACTGTACATGAAATGTTGACAGCTTGGAAATACAGAAGAGAAGCGCAAAAGTAGAGCTTGGGAAGTAATTATTCCAGCTCTAATGTGAACCATATGGAAGGAAAAGAATAGAAGATCAACTTTGAGAGCAACAGAATCCATTATACAAAATAGTGGAATTTCGACGTTTTTCATACATTTATTGAGTACTTTTGATATTTATGATGACGAAATGCCTTAGTATGTTGCTGCTCTGAATTTTGCATACATCTTGTAAGCAAATCTTAGTCAATCAACTAACCTACAGTCCCAAACTAGTTGGGATCAGCGAAAACAAACTCTCACTAAATATAAGTAGCACACAATTTCCATATAACAGACTGACAAAGACGGACACTGGTAGAAGGTAGGGACTGCCCGTCTAACTTACTGTGGTATAAAACGCGCCTCCGCTAAATTTTGATTGCCCTGATTTTCCTCCTCCATCCTGCAAAAAATATATCAGAAGATAAATTGACCAACTTACAAGATCTGGAAAAAATATCTGCTTTAAGCCTTTAACACATGGCTTTTAAGTCATAACTGATATTCAGGCAAAGGAGATCGCCGGGAAAGATAATACATCCTGCAATAAGCAAATCAATATGACGCAACAACATCATTTCATGTAGTTTCGTAATTATACGTAAAAGATTTTACATTCAAAACGTATAGTATCAAGGATTAGAAGGTTCTTGTTCTCAGATAAGAATGGTAGAATTTGTCCAAGATTTTCCAAAACCTTGTTCATGATTAGAAATATTACTATTTACGCTGATTTTTCTGTTAAATTGCATTTACTTGTCAACTCTAATGAGAATTAGGCGTTGGGATTGGAATTATACATGCCTTATAAAGTTCCTTATCCACTAACAGCGACATTCTGATATTTAGTACTTGTACTAGCGAACACGATCAGAATTATAATGTATAAGCATCTTACAGTTGCAGGACCTTTTGCTCATATTCTTATAAAATGTGGAACTGACCAACCTCCAACAGTCATTGGCCAAACACAACCATTTCATTTTTATGACGGTGGGGCCCAAGCCAAGCTTGGGCTCGTCTCAGAGTATTCCATTGGGTACCTACTATCTCCTACTAGCACAGGTACCGGGTATCTCTACCCACCAAGGCTTAGGCAGAAATCACCAAGCATTTTGTGTATCTGTTGGGATTTGAACACGAGACTTCATGGTTCTCCTCACTTCATTGACCACTAGACCATACCCCTGACGAGTAATTTTTTGACAAAGATTTCTAAATCCCTTTCCAAAGATAAGACAGCTTCAGGCAAAATCATCAACAGAACCAAGAATTCTAGAGGGAGCGAAATTAGCTTTATGGCCAAAAAGTCACACAACAATTTCAAACAGATGCCAAGTTATGCTGAATCATCTACAAAGAACAAGACAGAAATTGAACCCTAAAGCAATCAGTTTTAATGAGTCATACAAAACATGAACCTCGGCATACACTTATATCATGACACAGAAAACATTAAAACCCCAAATATCCAATTCAGACGAAGTCAATTTCAAGTCTTACGCTAGGAAGAAATCAGTCAATTCACTTACCCATCAGGAAAAAGACTTGAACTTTAGTACCCCACACATGAAATTATGAGACAAAAGATTGAAACCCCAAACACCCAATTCAGGCAAAGTCAATTTCAAGTCTTACACTATCAAGAATTCAGTCAATTCTCTCATACCCATGATGAAAAAACCTTGAACTTTAGCTAGCGTTTGGTCATAGATTCCCAAATTTGTTTTGAAAAATCTGCTTTGGGTGAAGTTTGGCTTGAAGATGAAAATGTTTGGACATACGTTTTCAACATATTTCCCAAATTTATTTTGGAAAAACATGTGTATTATGAGGGATTTGGCCCAAAACCAGCTATTGAGCTGGTTTTGGGATTTTGCCAAAATATAGGCAAAATTTATGGCCAAACATGTGTTTGCCAAATAAAACCCAAGTTTATTTTGGAAAAATCCATGGCCAAACGGGTCCTTAGTTCCACACCCATGAAACTACGATTGAAACCCCAAATACTCAAGTCAGACAGTCAATTTCAAGTCTTACACTATGAAGAAATCAGTCAAATCACATACCAATCAGGATAAAAACCTGAANAAAACTTCCCCCCCCCCCCCCCGCCCACACACACTCCCCAAAACAAAAAAAGGAGCATCATAATTTTCAGAAATAAACCATAAAAAATATATGATATTAAGAAGAAAAAGGAGCTTACAGCAAAGGCGTTAACCTCCACATACACTTAGGGGTCGTTTGGTAGGAATACGATTTATACCGGTATAAGTTATGCCGGTATAAGTTATATTGGGATAAGTTATGTTGGGATTAGTTATGCTGGGATTGTTGTTTATTCATTGTTTGGTATGTTGTATTAAGAATGACAATTGCATAATTTATAAGAAGAAGTTATAAGTTATACCTGTGCTAATTATCCCGGTATAAGTTATCCCAGTATTATAATTAACACCAGGATAACTTATACCCAGTTTGCTAACCAAACAGGGTATTAAGGTGATATTAAATTTTTATACCACCCTTATGTCTTCTTATACCTCATATTATGTCTTCTTATACCTCATACCAAACGACCCCTTACATCATTGCACAAACAAGATTAAAACCCCTAAACACCCAATTCAGCCAAAGTCAAATTCAAGCACTACACTATCAAGAAATCAGTCAATTCACACCCATCAGGAAAAAGACTTCAACTTTAGCTCCACATACATGAAATTATGTTCCCCTTCCCCCCTCCCCCAAAAAAAAAGGAGCATCATAATTTCCGAAATAAACCATAAATCAACCATATTTCATGTGATGATATTTGACTTGACACCGAGTTTAAGAAAAAAAGAGTTTCAGAAAGCTATCATTCTTACTGCGACAGACTAAATGGAAAGAGTATAAATATATAGAGAGAGAAAGGAGCATACAGCAAAGGGGTTAACTTCTTCTTCTTCAGCAAAAGGATTGCTATCATAACGGCTACCCATTTCAGCAAAAGTGTTTGTTACTCTCTTCTCAAAGAAATTCACAAGGGAGAAATAGGAAGAAGTAAAGAAGGGGAATTAGCTGAGATCTGAATATAGTCAAAATAGCTGAAAAAGCTTACTAAAGAAGGAAGAATGGAAAAGTCTTGGAAAGAAAACAATCAAAATTTGAGGGCTGAAGAAAATCAAGGGAATTCAACTATTCTAGAGAGAGAGAGTCTTTGCTGCATAAAAGAATTGGAGAGGGGTTGGGCCGGGGGTGGGGTGGGGGGGGGGGGTTTGGTCAGCTGTGAATATGGTGGACGACTTTTATATTTGAAGGGTAATGAAATTTTTGGTATATACACAAAGAAAATGCTGCTAAAAGAGGAGAGACACATAACAGGAATTTGCTTTTCTTGCAAAAAAAACACAAAGACACTAATGAAACACATTTTTGTATTCAACAATTTATAAATATTGTTTACCCTCAAAACCGAATACCAAATGAATTTGTGAGTGATTTCAAGGATATGTGAATTAACTTGACACAAAATGATAAATCAGATTACAATTGAAAAAATAATAATAAAGTAAATACAAACCACACAAATTGAACAGTTTCAGCCTTGGAAGGTTAGCCACTCTCAAGCCGAACGTACTTTGATCTATATCAGGACAGAAAAATAAGAACTTAAAGAGAATAATAATATATTATTTTGGAATGCGTGTTACAATATCCTCAATCAATTATCAGACCCTATTTATATAGTAGAGGAGTCCTACTTTAGGTACAATTCTATAAAAGGTAAAAATGTCTTGACTTGTTGATAGTCAGTTCCTTACTGATACACGTCGAGATTCCCGCCGCAATATCCGGTCGGTCACGGATTTTTCAGTCTTCTATTGGTTATGCTAACAATGTTTCCTCGAGCTCGTTCGGGGTTAGGGTCGACTCTGGGATCACGTGATCAATGTTCTCGAAGGCAGGCGTTCTGACCCCAGGTTCTAGCTCGGTTGGACTCGGGGCGATCTTCAGTCCTTGGTTGTCATGTTGCAAGCCTAACCGACCATGTCGTAGGCGAGCTCGATTGCAAATGTATATAGATAGTTCCCTCATTTTTCGGAGAGTAGACGACGAGAAACGACAAGAGCTTCCGATCCTGACTTCGATACCCCGTGACAGAAACGACAAAACAGACGAAACGTCTCGTCAGTCGAGTCTTAATGGCATTAAATGCTTGCCAGTTGCTGGTGGGCCACTCCGGGATGCGAACTATCACTGAAAATCTATAAATACCTCCTCATTCGTTCATTCAAACTTTACATACAAACCTTCTGCCCTCGTACCTTAGCAATCTTAATATCTTTACGCACTAATTTTTCGGTTATTTGAGATCTTTCATAAGAACTTACGTTTATCTTCCTCCCAAACAATCAAGTGTATTCTTTTAACTTTATATTATTCCTCATTTTCCCTTCATAAAGAAATGGCGAAGACTTCAAAAACCGTTTCCCAAAAAAAAACTCCTTCCACCTCGCGGCCGGCTAATGAGGAGACCATTTCGCGTACTGCAATCGAGGAACCAGTGTCGGAACCTCCTCTGAAAATGTTCATCCCCGGGGGATGCTAGGTCAATGCTGATTTTAAGGTTAAAAAGCCTTCTTCCATATTTTTCACCCTGTTATGTTGGTAATTTGAAAAATCGTAAAACATGAAAGTTGTGTCCCTTTGAATTATCTTTCCAACAATATATTGTAAAGCCCAAACAGAGTTCTGAGCGAAGAGTTATGTTTATTTTATCAGACGGTGTGCAATATGCCTGCTCGATTCTTCGTTCGTTCTAAACTATCATTCGTTGATCCCCGAACACGATCCTGGCTTAATTCCTTGGGATTTTACTCAGACTTCAAAGATCCAAATCACTTGAATTCATTCCATAACATCTGCATAGCTCGGAATCACTCCTACAAGGCATAAAACACACAATTAGTGTAAAACACTAGCGATTAAAGCTCAAACTCAACTGAAGTTCAGTAAATAAAAATGTAATAATCGACTAAAACATGATATTATATCCTACCATTAACCTATAAGGGGCTCGAGGCCGAGTCCAAGAAGTTTTCTTACCCCGAGGAAGAAGAAGAAGACTCTGAGGGTTCCGGTGGATCCGGGGGTGAAGACGGCCGGGCTATTTAGATGCCTTTGTAGATGTTTTTGCTATTTTGTTTTTTGTTCTTGTGTACTTTTGTACTTTATGTCAAGGTCGTTTGTCCTTTGTAAAGACTTTATGTATATATAATATAAGGCTTGTTTTTCCCTTCGGCAATCTTTGAGTTTTGTTGTGTACTTTGCTTTATTATTTATATTTTCAAAGATCAAAATGCGTTAGCGTGAAATAATTAGGCCATGTACGGAGGTTCGCACAGGACTTGCCTTCGACATTATTTTGTTTAAGGTACCATGGGGGTTTGGTACGACTGGAAACTTTTCCCCGAAGTACTTATAACTTTTTGAATTATAGTCTATCGACGGTAACCTTTAGAACAAGTTTAGAAAATTTTTAAGGTCTTGTTTATTATTACGGATCACGTACGTCTCCGAGCCGTGTTAATGTGGCCGCAACCTTTTTAGTTCGGGTGTAGCCCAATGGGCTTTTCACCTCTAGTTATCCGAGCTTGCCTAAGATAACAGTCCCCGAATGAGGATGGCCATAGCCTTTAGAATTCGAGCGCTGCCTAATAGGTCTTGCGCCCCCGGGCTCCGATAGCCCGAGTTTTTTTTGGACGGCCGTCCCCGATTGGGAGTGATCCTTTGAACCCGGATAAGGCAGCCCTTGGTCTCGATACATTTAGGGGATCGTATGTAGGAAATTCCTTAACAAATAAGAGAAAAATATAAGGGACAAGATATTTATCCGCAAGGTAATGACTTCTTTTTATTCTTGTGCGTAATAGTTACACATATGTACAAGCTTTGTGTCAAGTCTCAATCAGTCTATGGGGGCTCGGTTCATTTGACCATTTGGCCCTTACAATAAATCCCATCGATCGAGCCGAGACCATTCAATCATAAAGTTTCTTTCCTTGCTAAAATCGTTATCTGAGGGTAATGCCCCTAGTGTTCGGGCCCGATCGTAGATAGGCCTCGAATACTGTTGTTGTCATCTTCGATACTGTTTTGTAACCGGCCTTCTATTCTAAGTTAACATGATTTACTGTTGCCTTGTTAAAAACCTTGCCAGAAAACCTATTTGGGACAAAACCGGTTCAAGAGAAAAAGAGTGCAACGTGTGCTTTCAGGCCTAAAGATTGTATCGTTCATTGATGATTGCTTGCAAGTGTTAGTTCAGAATTTAAATAAATAAAAGGAAATGAATGGGGTCGTACCTTAGCAGTAGTATCTCTTCAAGTGAGCTATGTTCCAGTTGTTCGATAGTTGCTCACCATTTATTATTCCGGGTTTGTATGATCCTTTACCAGTGATCTCGATAATTTGATAAGGGCCTTCCCATTTCGGCCCTTAACACTAAGTACCCGACATTGAAGTGTCAAAGGTTGTACCTTCGATTATTATATCTCTCGTTCCGCTGTTTTTGGGCGGTCAACCAGAATAGGGTTGTTTCACACCTTTCATCTAATAGATCTAGGCTCGTGTTCATAGCCTTGTCGTTTGATTCTTTGGTTGCATATCGGAACTTTAGATTTAGTTCTCCGACTTCGACCGAGTATTAGATCTTTGGCGTCGTAAACCAGTGAGAACGAGGTGACCTCGGTACTGTACTTCGAGGTCATACACTATGCCCATAAGACTTCGGGCAAGACTTCCTTCCATTTTCCTTTGGTGTTTAGTTAACCTCTTTTTGAAGTTCTGGAGTATGGTTTTGTTGGTCGATTATGCTTGTATTTTCCCACTAGGGTGATAGGGTGTTGATAGGATCCTTTTGATCTTGTGGTCTTTGAGAAACTTGCTTACTTTGCTGCCAATGAATTGTTTCCCGTTGTCGCACACGATCTCGGCCTCCATTCCGAACCGACATATGATATGGTCGCAAATGAAGTCGATGACCTCTTTCTCCCTGACCTTCTTGTATACCTGGGATTCCACCCACTTAGAAAAATAGTTAGTCATAAAGCCTGAACGTGCTCGGTGTCTCCTGGTCCTAGACATATCGTGAGCGGTCCATTGAATGTTATTCTGAACAGGGTCCGTCCTCGGACAAAGTAAACGGGCTGCCTTCGTGCGTAGGGCCCTCGATTCTTTCAAATCCGAGGGCAGCTTTTCGATCTTCAGATATTCTATATATTTGTTTCTCCAGTCCTAAGTTAGGTTTGTTGAGTTAATATCGGCATGGCCTTCTTCCACTACCGATCTCATAAGTTGTACGACTGGCCCCGAGTTGAACTCGACGTCCTCGACCGATGATCCTAAGTTAGTAAGGGCATCGACCTCATTGTTTTGATCCCAAGGTATGTGTTGCAAAGTCCAATCTTTGAACCGATGTAATGTTACCTGCAACTTATCCATGTACCTTTGCATTCGTTCTTCTCCGACCTCGAACATCCCATTAACATGGTTCACTACAAGGAGGGAGTCACACTTGGCTTCGATCACCTCTGCCCCCAAGCTTTTGGCTAGTTCGAGACTTGCAATCATGGCCTCATATTTGGCCTCGTTGTTAGTCAATTTCACAGTCCTAATAGATTGTCTAACTACATAGCATGTTGGTGGCTTCAATATGATGCCAAGTACGGACCCTTTTGCGTTTGAGGCGCCATCCGTAAAGAGGGTCCAGATCCCCGAAGAGGACCCTGAGTTGATTAATAACTCTCTTTCGACCTCGGGTATTAGGGTCGGTGTAAAGTCAGTCATAAAGTCCAAAATTTGAAATTTAATGGCGGTCCTGGGTTGATATTCAATATCATATTCACTTATTTCCATGGTCCATTTAGCTAACCGGCCCGAGATCTCGGGCTTATGCATAACATTACTCAACAGGTAAGTAGTCACGACATATGGGGTGACATTGGAAATATGGTTTTAGCTTTTTAGAGGCACTTAGCAAAGTGAGCGCCAGCTTTTCTAGGCGAGGGTACCTAGTTTCGGCCTCACCTAGGGTTCTACTAACATAGTAAATTGGAAATTGCGTACCCTGCTCTTCCCAGATCAGGACTCCACTTACCGCTATCTCCGGTACTGCCAAGTACAAGTATTATTGTTCGTCTGTTTTGGCGTGTGAAGCAGCGTTGGGCTTGATGGATACCACTTGAGTTCCTCCAAGGCCCGTTAGCACTCTGGGGTCCATGAGAAGTTATTTTCTTCTTTAATAGTGAGAAGAATTGGTGGCTCTTATCGGAGGACCTCGAGATGAATCGCCCTAGCGCGGCTATGTGCCTGGTTAATCATTACACGATGTTCACATTGTTCACAACCGTGATATCTTCGATGGCTTTGATTTTGTCGGGGTAGATCTCGATTCCCCGGTTGGATACCATGAATCCGAGGAATTTACCTGACCCAACTCCAAACGCACATTTTTCTAGGTTCAGCTTCATATTGTATTTCTTCAATATGCTGAAGGTTTCCTGCAAATATTTTAAATAGTCCCCTGCTCGCAGGGACTTAACCAACATATCGTCAATGTAAACCTCCATTGATTTTCCAATTTGTTCCTCGAACATTCGGTTTACTAGGCGTTGGTAAGTGGAACCGACATTTCTTAATCCGAATGGCATCATGTTATAGCAATATATGTCGTAATTAGTGCTAAAGGATGTTTTTGCTTGATCATCCGGGTTCATCCGTATTTGGTTGTACTCGGAGTGGGCATCTAGAAAACCGAGGATCTTGTGGTCGGCCATGGCATCAATTATGCGATCGATATTGGGAAAAGGGAATGAGTCCTTGGGACATGCCTTATTCAAATCCTTATAGTCTATACACATTCTTAATTTATCCCCTTTTTTAGGGACCACCACTACATTTGCTAACAAATCCGGGTATTTAACCTCCAGAATAGACCATATTTTAAGGAGTTTAGATACCTCTTCCTTGATGAAAGCACGTTTGACCTCGAACTGGGGTCTCCTCTTCTGCTTGACTGGATGGAACTTCGGGTCCAGGCTTATCTTGTGAGTGGTTATCTCCAGTGGGATCCCTGTCATATCAAGGTGGGACCAAGCGAAACAATCTTCATTAGCTATTAGAAATTGAAAGAGTTTTTTCCTAAGCTCGAGGCTTAACCCCGTGCCCAGGTATACCTTTCGACCGGGAAAGTGTTCACTCAATACGACTTGTTCCACTTCCTCGACCGTTGATTTTGTAGCATCAGAGTCATCGGGGGCTATGAAAGATCTGGGGACCCCGTAGTCATCGTCCTCGTCTACCACTCGTTCCTCTAATTCTGTCGAGGCTGGTATCAGTGATTGTTATTTGGTCCCGTCTTTGACCATCTGGTTTGGATCCTTTGATGTTGAGATTGTGGATGTCGGTATCATTTCATCGACCACGAATATTTCCTTGGCGTCCGATTGTTCCCTTATAAACTGATTTGACTCCGCTAGGTGTTGGGAATTTCAGCACCTAGTGCAGTGTCGACGACACTGCTCTCACGTTGTGAATCCATGGCCTCCCAAACAAAGTGTTGTGCCTCATCCTTCACATAAAACTTAGCTTCCTATATTATTCCGGCGATGTTCACCAGTAATGTTATCTCCCCTTTAGTGGTTTCGCATGCCATGTTGAATCCGTTTAAAACTCGGATTGCTTGTAGACCGAGTTGCTCCTCGACCCTCGATCGGATGATGTTGACCGAGCTACCTGGATCAATTAGCACACGCTTAACTCAAAATTTATTTACGAGTATAGATTTTACGAGTGCATCATAATGGGGCTTCACGATCCCTTCCGCGTCCTCTTCGCTGAAAGACAAGGTTCCTTTCGGTATGTAATCTCGAGTTCGTTTTTCCCTCGTGATAGATACTTTGGTGAGCTTCAGCATCGGCACATGCGGAATGTCGACCCCACCGATGATCATGTTAATGACATGTTGAGGTTTTTCTTGTTTGGTCTGTTTGTTAGAATCCCTATTCTTGAAATGATTCTTGACTCGGTCGCTCAGGAATTCTCGAAGATGCCCGTTGTTGAATAGTCGGGCTATTTGCTCTCTTAATTGTCGGCAATCCTCCATTTTGTGGCCGAGAGTGTCGTGATATTTACACATCTGGTTAGGATCCCTTTGGTATGGATCAGATTGTAGAGGTCGAGGCTATTTGATGTCCTTGATGCATCCGATAGCTGATACAATGGCGGCAACGTCGACATTAAAGTTGTATTCTGATAACCTATGTGCTTCCTTAGGATCGATAGGCCTGTCGAAACCGTTCTTACCCATGAGTCCTCGGTTACTTTGACCTCGATCACTTCTCTTTTCATTTCTTGTGGGATTTCTCCCGGATCTGTAACCTCTTTTATCCCCATTGTACGGTTGATAGCAATCCCTACTTGATCTCGGTTCACGATAAATGTCTCTCTTGACTCTATCGACGGCTCTGATGGGATAAATAGACCCCGAAGAGGCCCCAAGTTGATCATCTTCGACTCTGATTTTCGATTGATACCGGTTATGCACGTCGCTCAAGTGACGGCTGGATATTATACCAGGTTTTGTTTCAACTGTTGTGAAGCCACCGAGCTTCGAATATTGAGTCCTTGGGTGGAATCCTGAACGTCCCAATCATCAGGGACCGGGGGCAGGTCCATTCGTTTTATTTGTGATGTTCTAAATGTCAATACCACACAAGAGGGGGTGATTTGTGTGGTGTCCAATTTTCGCGTGCAATAGTTATAGAAGGACCAAGTTCTTCTATGTGTTCCAACTCCTACAGTTTGTGGAATAATAAATGCAGAATTTAAAGAACACATCAATTTTACGTGAAAAATACCTGGCTCAAAAGGTGAAAAACCCACGACCTACTTCCCAGTAGGATTTTCTCCAAACTCTTTACTAAATCAATTAGCCAAACAACATTTACAAAATAAACTCTTTTGTAAAACTAAGGATTTCCTCTAATCCCTTTGTGGCAAACTAGCCTCTAGCTATTTACGACAAACTTCAAGTTAGCTATAACTTGAACACTCAGTACCTATTACAATTGCTTCTAGATAAAGCTGAAAGGTACAAGTTGTAATCACCTACTACAAATAAACTAGACTAAAAGACAACAGATGGAACTGGTTCTTCTAGCTAGTTCAAGTAGCTACAGATTTGCACTCTCCAATTTGGCTCGAATTGCTTGCAAAATTTCTTCACGAATTTTGCTCTCAATTCTTGATAAATTTCTTCTTTTGTGCGTATCTTTACGGTAAGAAAATTCTGCAATATATATATAGGATTTAGTAGATAAGTAATTAACTAGAATCCTAATGCTACTCTTCCTTGGTGAAAGAGTTCTAGTCAAGCTCAACTCCTAAATCCTTCCTTATCTTAGATTTTGTTCTTATTGAATAAGGAGTCCTTCTCCATTTTCGTTTTTGCAATCTTTTCAATCAGGAGATATCTTAATTTCACCAGAATACGTTTATCTCCTGCATGTGCATCTCATGTGACTTTGACTCTGCTCGTCTATGTCACATGTGATGGACCTGGTTCATCTCTGAGTTCCTTTGTGAATCTTCAAAACTATTTTCTTTCTTGGGCCAACAAATTTTCCTGTTTTGATGATGACAAACTTTGTGCATCAGGCCTGTTTCAACTTAGTCCAACAGTGACACATATTCGATATTAAGCATTTGTCATAAAGAACCAGGTTCATTAGGTTATAAATATCACATATTCATAGCACAACCTATCTTCCCCCTTTTGTCATCATCGAAAAATTGCTAAAAAATTGTGTGAATCCCAGATTTTTAACACTTACTCATGGACATTTGGGTAACTACATATGCAATCATGGATTAATCATCAATAATCAACTAAGAATTCAAACTATCAAAAAATAGAGATATTGAATCAGAGCAAAAATCAGTAATATTCATTGATAGAGAGAATAAGATTCTGCCACAATCCACAAAATGAAACAAAAACAGTTAAAACATGAGCAACAAAAAGAAAACATCCCGAATCTGGGTCACTGAAGGTTCTAGGCATCTAGAAAATTAAGGCTTGGAAAAACTGCAGACTTGGTTCGTTTAACCAAGATATATGGTTCAGCAGACTTAGAAATAGATGAAGACTTCTTTGAGGAAGTCTTGACTTTCTTGGGCTTAGGAGTCTGAACCTCTACCTCTTCCACTTTTTCACTTTGATGGAACAGGTCCATCTTATCAACTTCAACAGCCTCAATAGGCTCAACAACCTTTTCTTTCCCTTTTTCCACTTTTTTCTTTTTACTTTCCTCTAAAACTCTCTTCAACTCGTCCTCACTTTGCTTTACCTTGCTCCTTGTAGGTCTTCCTCTTGGAAGAGAAATATTAGAAGTCTTAGAAAGAGCAACTTTTCTTTTCTTACCTTCTCTTGTTGTTCCAGACGTTTGAGCTTTAGGAGTTCTTTTCTTCTTTGGGTTGTAATTATCGCCTAACGTTTTCAGCAGATCCGCCAAGGTTTGCTCAGTAGATGAACCAGGTTCATCTGTGTGCTTTCCTAGATTTACTAACCCTTATGCAGCTTCTCCTGATTCACTTCCCCCTGTGTTCTTGCTACTTTCATCCTCCTTTTCTGGCTCAGCACCACAGATAGCCATTTTTACAAATTCTTGCCCAATTACCCTCTCTTCACTCCTTACTCCCTCCCTCTCCTTTTCTTTTTCAATTTTGTTTTTACCACCTCTTCTTCTTATCTCAGGCAGTTCCACATCCTTCATAGACCCAACCAATATGAACCTATTTTCTAAGTTTTTCAGCAATATCAAAGATGACCTCAAAAGAAAGGTTTGGGACAGATGTTACCTGAGTCATCGTAAATTCGGGAATTATTTTGTGAGGGAGGGGATGGCTTGAATGAACTTTCAGTTTTGAATTGACGGTTAATGATTCCCTAGATCTAGGTATTTTAATTTGGTGAGGATTCTTATTGAAACGGAACTGGTTCAAAGTCAACTGGATAGGTTTTGAAAAGATTTTGAGTTTGGGCAGCGTTCTGCTCATGATTTAATTATTAGTATTTCAAAGTGTGCAGAGTGTAGAACACATACCTCGCCTTTCAGATGAACCAGCACGATGAACCAGGTTAGTCATTTCAGAATCCTCTTGATCAAGCCTCAATTTGCAAAGATAGAATTTTTTTTATTAGTGATCAGTGAGTCATATCAAAACATGGCCTAAGAGTATACTTTTTATAGTATGAGACTGAGCAATTGTTAATCTGATTATTTACACCAGTTTCAGACTTTTCTAGCCAATTTTTTTTTGTTTTCATTTTTTTTCATGTATTTACATTCTGAACTTGTTCAATCAGGTGATCTTAATCATCCCTAATAGTAACCTGTTCCTTTCAAAATGCTCTCTACTTAGTGCTTTTGTAAAGATATCTGCATGGTTTGACAACCAACTGGTTACTCCTTCAAGTTCCTTCAATGCCTTGTTGCTGTGGAACAGGATCATGCAAAGGTTCCAATGAGGTTTGGAAATTAGTTTCTTCAGTTCCCCCTGCCATGTTGCCTGGGATGGATGAACCTGTTCCATCACCTGTTCCTTCCTCCAGTGTTGCTCCAGTTTGGACTGAGTTTCTGACCAGCCCAATTTCTTCATCATCTTGTTCCTTACCAACCCCAATGATTTCACCTTTCATTCCATTTCCAAAGGAGACATTTTCTCCTTTGAGGTCCTCAAGCGAAAGGAACTAGTCCTTGTTGCCAGTCATGTGTTTTGAGCAGCCACTATCCATGTACCATATTTGGCTACTACCTTTCACTTGAACCTACAAAAGAAAATCAGGGGTTAGTCTTAGGAACCCAAACTAGTTTGGGTCCCTTTCTATAAGCAAAAGGATGAATTAAATTCTTTTTAGCCCAACTTGGTAGCCAATTCTTCCCTCGAACAAAACTTTTGTTCTTTTGACTCACCTTTTCTTTTGCATTATATTCACTTTTAAAGTGACCAGTCTTACCACAGTGAGTACAAATCTTGTTCTCAAGAAGAGTGAGGTACTTGCTTTTAGGATCCCATTTAGGTAGCAGATTACCAAAACCAAGTCCTCTTCTATTGCTGCTATGATGTTCCTGTAGCCATGTCAAAGCATCGAGAGACCTGTTCCATTTGCTAGTTCTATCTAGTTCATGACCTTGCTTAGATCCTCCTTAAGGACTCTTATCTGCTCATCTCTTTTGTACAACTCGTCTTTCATTTTTCCTAGGTTTTCTTCTAATGTGAGTTGTGTGTGATAAACTTTGTTTTTACTTGTTCCTAATTTCAGTTTTAGATTTTCAGATCTTAACTCTAGGACAGTGGTGTCAAGTTCATGAACCTGGTTCTTTAACTCATCATTTTTACTATCACTTTCACTAGCCCTAAGTTCCAGATTTTTACACTTAACTTTCAAAATCACACACTCCTTAGACAATTGTTTATTTTCATTGTTTAGATCCTCATATTCATCAATGAAATCCAGGAGTAACTCAGATAGCCTTTCTTTAGACAAAATGTTAATCTTGTCTTTGAGATGAATTATACTTACCTCAGATTCCTCATCGGATTCTCCAATTGCCATAAGTGCTTGTTCATATCCATCTTCATCCTCTGAATCTTCATCTGAGCTTTCTCCCCATGCAGCAACCATAGCCTTTGTTGATCCTTTGTTCTTCTTGGTTTGAACCTATTCCTTCTTCTTGTTCCTTCGTTTAACTCTTTCCTTCTTCCATTCAATTTCCCATTGAGGGCAGTTTTTGATGTGGTGATCAGTCTTGCCACACTTGTAACACCCCTCATTGGTTTGTTTTTCAGTAACCCTTGGTTTGTTGTAGCTTCCACTTCTTGAAGGACCCTTTGCTCTCATTAGGTACTTCTTGAAGTCCTTTGTGATCATGGTCATTTCATCCTCCTCCAGATCAGCTTCTTCAGTGATTCTGAATGCCAAACTCATTTCCTTCTTGGGACCATCCATCTTCATAGTCTGCCTTCTAAGTTCATAGGCAGTGAGATTTCCAATCAGCTCATCCAGCTTAAGAGTTGCAATGTTCATAGATTCCTGAATGGCTGTAATTTTTCTTTCCCAAGAGACTGGCAAGACCTTTGTCAGAATTTTCTCAACCTTGTCTTCTTCAAGAATGACCCTTCCAAGAGACTTGAGTTCATTGGTCAGTGTAGTGAACCTTGTATACATCTCTTGGATGGTCTCTCCTTCCTTCATGGTGAAATTCTCATATTGAGAATATAGTAGAGTTCCTCTTGACCTCTTCACTTGAGGTGTTCCTTCATGAGCCACTTGCAAAGTGTCCCAAATTTCTTTGGCAGTGGTACAACTTTGAATTCTGCTATACTCGTTTGGACTGAGTCCACACACAAGCCACTTCTTGGCCTGAGCATTTTTCTCCCACTTTCTCAAATCTTCAGCACTGCAGTCAACTCTAGTATTTGGCACATCTACTCCTTCAGCAGTCTTCTTCATGGTGGCTAAAGGACTGTCAGTGACTATGTCCCATAGTTCATAGTCTTCTCCAATTAAGTGATCCTTCATCCTGTTCTTCCACCAGGAGTAGTACTGGCCATTGAAGAGTGGAGGCCTAACAATTGATTGTCCTTCCCAGTTCCCAAGTGGTGCACTCATCTTGATTGATCTTTTCCTAAGGTGTTAGCCTCTTCAAGGATAACCCGCTCTGATACCAATTGATGTTCTAAACGTCAATACCACACAAGAGGGGGGTGATTTGTGTGGTGTCCAATTTTCGCGTGCAGTAGTTATAGAAGGACCAGGTTCTTCTATGTGTTCCAACTCCTACACTTTGTGGAATTATAAATGCAGAATTTAAAGAACACAACAATTTACGTGGAAAATACCTGGCTCAAAAGGTGAAAAAATCACGACCTACTTCCCATAGAATTTTCTCCAAACTCTTCACTAAATCAATGAGCCAAACAACATTTACAAAATAAACTCTTTTGTAAACCTAAGGATTTCCTCTAATCCCTTTGTGGCAAACTAGCCTCTAGCTATTTACGACAAACTTCAAGTGAGCTATAACTTGAACACTCAGAACCTATTACAATTGCTTCTAGATAAAGCTGAAAGGTACAAGTTGTAATCACCTACTACAAATAAACTAGACTAAAAGACAACAGATGTAGCTGGTTCTTCTAGCTGGTTTAAGTAGCTCCAGATTCTCACTCTCCAATTTGGCTCGAACTGCTTGCAAAATTTCTTCACGAATTTTGCTCTCAATTCTTGATAAATTTCTGCTTTTGTCGTATCTTTACAATAAGAAAATTCTTCAATATATATAGGATTTAGTAGATAAGTAATTAACTAGAATCCTAATGCTACTCTTCCTCGATGAAAGAGTTCTAGTCAAACTCAACTCCTAAATCCTTCCTTATCTTATATTCTGTTCTTATTGAATAAGGAGTCCTTCTCCATTTTTGTTTTTGCAATCTTTTCAATCAGGAGATATCTTAATTTCACCAGAATACGTTTATCTCCTGCATGTGCATCTCATGTGCCTTTAACTCTGCTCGTCTATGTCACATGTGATGGACCTGTTTCATCTCAGAGTTCTTTTGTCAATCTTCAAAACTATTTCCTTTCTTGGGCCAACAATTTGAAACGGGGACACAAACTCTCTAAGCATCTCGTTATCCTTCTGTTTTACTTTGAAAAGGTCCGACTTCCTGGTCTCTACCTTGATGGCCCCGGTGTGCGCTTTCACGAAAGAATCTGCAAGCATAACAAACAAGTTAATAGAATTAGGAGGTAAGTTGTGATACCATATCATAACTCATTTTGACAAGGTTTCTCCGAACTTCTTCAACAGGACAAACTCGATCTCATCATCCTCCAAGTCGTTCCCCTTTGATGGCACATGTATAAGAGGTTACATGCTCATTTGGGTCGGTCGTCCCGTTATACTTAGGAATCTGGGGCATGCGAAATTTCTTAGGCATCGGCTTTAGAGTCGCACTCGGTGCAAAAGGTTTTTGCACGAACTTCTTGGAATCAAGGCCTTTCAATGTCGGCGGTGCTCCTGGGATTTGACCTACCCTGAAATTGTAGGTTTTCACCTTTTTGTCATTAGCTTTGATTTTCTTCTCCCCCGATTCTACCTGTTTTGTTAGTTCCTCGAGCATCTTAGTCCCCGATTCGTTTTCATTCAGCCTCTCTGCGGCCAGTTCATCCATGCGTGTGACTTCCCAAGGTAGATCGAATTTAACTCTGATCGATGCGCGGCTTTGGTTCTGTAATAGAGCTATTGCCACATGTTGAGCCTGCATCATTTCGAAGATCACCCGTAAATTGATCTCGTCTCGTCTGATGTTTTGCGTATTTTGAGCCGCCGATCAGGCTCCACCACGAACCCTATTCTCGGGGTCAGTGGCAGGTTTGTGTCGATAGCCACATATGAATTAGCATCAATCGGGTCCGCAGCCAGAATTTTGATGGGATCAACAAGCGGTATCTCGTCACCGGGCGCTACGTTGTTGTTTTCTCGTCTTCTTGTACTGGCTCTTTCTCCACCTTCTCTCAAAGAGACACCTTTCTAGTCTATTGCTTTGTGACTAAACTCAAGATCAAGCTGTTCTCCTGGGCCATCAATTTTATAATTGAAAGTGCTGATGATCCCACTAGTCTACCCTATGGCATGGCCATCACTCACATTTTGGAAGCTCATAATACTTCCATCTCTGAATATTCCTTTATCTCTGTTTCAAAATCTTACAATTCCAGAGCTTTTGCGAGTATGGGGTATATATGTGTGTGAAGGGCTCATGGGTTAAGAAACAAGAAGGAGAAATCAAGCATGCTCAAACCGATTCTAAATCCAAACCTTCTGCTTCCCATCCTAGCCACAGTGATCCTGACCTTGCTGAAAAGCTCAGTGCCATTGACAATAAGCTATATGCAATAAAAGATCTTCTCACTACCACTCAGTCCACTGTGGTGACATTCATGCTATCTCCAAAGAAATAGGGTATGATGTTTCCAAGATAAGAGTTGCAGTTCTCAGAGTAAGGGAAAACGTTGTCAAGGCATTCAAGGAGGTTCATGACATGCTTGATGGAATGAGTGTTTCAACCAATGCCAGCTTTGATCAACTGAAGGAGGCGATTTGCAATACTCTTACCTATTTCTGTGTTTAATGTGGAAGTTTAAGACAATTTTTTTGTTGTGCTGTTTTTGGACTGGATAACCAGTCGATGGATGATTTTTTTTGTTTTCTTTTGTTTAGCTATAACTCTGCAAGGATATCATGCTATAAATTTTGTTTTAGTATGTAGTCTGTTTTACTATTCCCTCTTTGATGATGTCAAAAAGGGGAAGAAAGGATATATATATTTGTATAGGTACATACAAGGATAAGTCGACTGAAGGGTAAGTGCAGGTAGCAGTTCACGGCACCTCTTGAGGGGGAGTCATAGATCCTGCTGAAGAAGTCGACTTTAATGATGAAAATAATATATTTGTTCTTTGTATATGAACTCATGGAAAGCATTCAAGATTGAAGGAATCAATCAGAGAAGATCAAGGAAAACATCCAAGATTGAAGGAAACAATGATAATGTCCAATACTAACAGAATCATTCAAGGCTAGACTGAAGGAATCAATCAATCAAGAGTATCGAAGATCTTGCAAGATAATCAATCAAGTATGCTAAATCTGGAAGGACAAAGATTCAAGGAAGGATATACGGCGCTATCAAGTCATATATAAGGGATGTCATTAAATCCATCTCGTCAAGACAAAGCCGTTGCTGAATAACTTTATTCTTGGAAAAAATCAATCTCTTTCCAAGGATCAAATCTCTTGGGTTGGCAAATCCTTTCAGAAATCAAGCCTCTCTCAAAGTATTTAAACTCGTCTCTGTACCTTAGCACATATACTTTGATCGAACCAAATACCCTCTCTTTGTTCTACTGCAAACAAATATTGTAGCTCTACTAGATCTGTTGTGTAACAAGTTGCCCGGAGTCACATAGATCGGAAGATTGAAGATCAAGGAGCCGATTCGAACATCGCTATACCCGTACCGAACAAGGTCGTTCAATTGCATTGGTTTAATCTAGTTGTTTGTGTCCTAATTTTGTAAATCTAATAATCGAATTTTAAGTTAGATAATAACGTGTTATCATACATAGTCCGTTAATAGTAGGATAACAAATAATGACATCGACATTATAACAATGATATTAATTTTAAGAAATGAGTTTAATTTTCAATATTGTCCAGCTATTCCAATAGACCCTTTAAATATCATGTTGAATTTGACCATCCCAACCTAATTTATTCCCATTGTACAACCTTTGATCACAGAAATAATAGAATTGACCGCCTCGCGCTTGGAGTATTTATTTGATCTCGTTGCTGCCGTCTTTCTTTTATTTTTCTTTTCTACTTTTTTAATTAAAATTTTGACCATTGAAAACAACTCGAAATAAAATAAAATGATATTAGGGGTGTGTTTGGTAGAAGAAAAATGTTTTCAATGAAAATGAGCGATTTTATCACTTATTTTCCCTTGTTTGGTTGGTGAGTGGAAACAAAATTTCGAAAAATATTTTCTAGTGTTTGGTTAGAGAATGAAAAATATATTTTTTTGAAAATAATTTTTTCATGCTACTCTCTGTTCCCCCAAGTCCCCATGTTTCCTTGCTCCCCCCTCACCCCAAATACAAATGTTTTCAAGACTTTATTTTCTTCAAGAATTTAATTATTATGCAAAAATAACCTTAAAATTTGTGCTCCATAACTAAAAAAAAATTTGGTTGAAAAAAAAAGTACTATTTATATAACATGTAAATAAAGTGCTCATTTTGCTGAAATGAAAAAAATATTTATATTACATCATGAAAAGAAAATACTTTTTTTTTATAAAATGAAAGAATTACTTGTTCTATGAAAAGAAAGTACTTTTTTTGTTGAAATAAAAAAAATACTTTTTTATATCATGTAAAAAATATACTCATTTGTTGAAATGCAGAAAAAGAAAAGAAACTAGTATTGAAAATATTTTTATTTAGGTAAGGTGGGGTTGGTGGGTGGGTGTGAGGGTGGATTGGAGGGGATGAAAAATAGGGTGGGAAAGGTTGAGAGTAGTTTTGGAAAATATTTTTCCTTCTTTCTATAAGACAAACATTTTCTTTATTATTTTTTTCTAAAAACCATTGTGATCAGAGTAGTATAAATGAAGACTCATATCACAAGAATGATAACTCAAACATATTAAAAAAAAGAAAAAAAACCTGATGCATAAAGTATTTAGTATTTACGTGATCCGAGAAAGGACTACGCCTGAATAGTGTGATGTGGACAATATATCGTAATGCAGCTCAAACTCAAACATTGAAGGATTGCATATAGATGTTCATAACACGCAGCGGAAGACAATAACAATCCTAGGCAGAA
>MDKH01047874.1:0-35362 GCA_005239495.1 Nicotiana undulata | reverse complement strand
CAGTACCTGTAGCTGGGACATTGAGGAGAACACAAATCTTCACCTACACGACCCAGAAATAGCTGGAACCAGCTACAGTAATTGAAATCGAAGAGATTAAGCTAGGTCAAGTGCGTGCATGAACAGGAAGACGCAGATCAGTAAGGAAAAAGGAAAAGCTAAATTGGAACAAAAATAGAAGTAATAAGCTCAGAATGAGATATTTACCAGCTCTAATGTGTGGATTCATCACAACCAAGGCCATGAATGCGGCCATGGAAATCAAGGAGAAGCAGCTAGGGCAAGTGAAGGAGGAAATACAAAGAAACAAAGGGGTCAGGAAAAGGAAAATACCAAGACACAGCAGAAAACAAACATATGAGCTCAGATCGAGTCACGTACCAGCTCGTCGGCGTCGAGGTGCAACAGTAGCATCCATAGAGGTCGAGTGGAAGCAACGAGGGAAACTGAGTGAGGAAATACAAACAATCAAAGATGTGAGAAAAGGGAACAAGCTAAATATCAACATAAATAAACACTTTGAGCTCAGAAGAAGTCACATACCCATCAGAGTGACACTGGCAGCCATGAAAAGCAAAGAGAGGGAGCTAGGGCACGAGAGAGACGGAATAGGAAACAAGTGTGGACAAAATGAAAAAGAAATGAAAGATGGGTTATTACAAGCGACCAGATTTGAAGCTGGGCCTTACTGGCAATGGGCCCAGATGGAAAATGGGCCAGGTAAGGTCGTGGGTTACTAAGGGAATTAAGTGGAGTGGCTATGCATGCAAAATTAAGTTCAAATTAAAAGGGGCTAAGAGTAAAATACAACAAAGAGGCACAATTTACATAGATGGACAGCAGCATATTCAAGGAACTATTTTTTGTAATACTAGACTTAGTTGACTCTAATTTTTTTTAGTAGGCTACCAGATTGTAATATCACTATTGGGCCTCACAAGCTCAATTTGATAATAGCCTCTAGGTTTCTTTTTTATAGTCCTATGTGCAGTAGGACAACATACTTGTTATTATTTTCGTTTTATTATTAATAAAATCACTACTAGGCACCTAGCCTAGTAGTATAATTTGCTAAAAAAAAAAATTCACTAAGTCTTTTAGCCGAAAAGAGGGAAAAATTATAGCCACTTTAAAGGCCGAATTGGCCCTACCTAAAAGAGCCTAAGGGCCAACCTAAAGAGTCTAAGGGCCAACCTAAAGAGCCTAAGGGCCAACCTAAAAGAGCTAAGAGCCAACCTAAAAGAGCCTAAGGTCCAACCTAAAAGAGCCTAAGGGCCAATATTTAAGAGCATAAAGGCCGAAGCACATGGAGCTCGAGGCTTTACTCTCACTTAGCTCGGACTCAAAAGTCTGATCACCTCGAGCTAACGTCAAATCGACTTAAATCTTAGACCGAGGACAACATCCTAAGAGATATTCTATCAGTAAACCTAAGGGTTTACCTTACCCCGAATTTGAGCCAATGTTCATTCAATTATCAAAAGTTATAGCATAAAAAATCGAGCTAACTTTGGAGAAAATTGAAGTCCAAGAAAAACAATCAAGGAAACTCTTTTCTTTTTCATATATACAAAAGGTGTTACAAAGGAATTCAACAAAACGAATGGAGGATTACAAAAGATAGAAATTCTTTTAACTACACCAGGGGGGATACCCCCCCCCCCGGGCCAGTGATTTCCCTTGGGCATGTCTCTCCCTCAAGGACAACCTCTTCCCCAGGAGTAGCCCCTTCTTCAATCTCCTTTTCACCTACAGAAACGCCTTGTCCATCTTCGATGTCATCATCATCGTCGGAGGTGAGAACAAATTTGGCATCAGCTTCATCTGCCTTAGCCTGTTTTATCTCTTCGGAGAGATCGAAGCCCTTGGCATGGATCTCTTCGAGAGTCTCCCTCCAAGATCGACACCTGGTATAGTCATTACTCTATTTCTCCTGGTCAGCAGCTCCTCTCTACTCCATCTGAGCATCAACGACATCCTTCAAATATATGGTGACCGTCCTGTTAGGTTTGATTTGTATCTTCTTGGCTTCGGCCCGGGCTTCCTCAACTTCGGCCTCGGCCTTTGCAATACCGGCCTCGGGTTCAACAATTCTGCTGGCCTGGACCGAACTGCTCTCTTGGGAATTTCGAAGTTGGATCTCAAGGGAAGATACTCTTGCCGGTGTATCTTCTTTCGCCGCAGCCAAGGTGTCAATCTTTGCCTTCCATTTATTACACTCGGAGTTGACTTGATCGACCTCACCTCGAATTCGCTCTAGCATCTCCACCTTTTTCTACAGCTGAGACATCGAAGTGTTAGCCTCCAAGTTTGGGAGAGGAAGCCCGTATTTTTTAAAATAAAGGTTACCCGCTTCTCCATGTCATCCTCATATTCACGAGCCTTGGTTAACTTCGACCGAAGATTTTTCAGCTCTTCCTCCTTTTTATCGCAAAGGAGCCTTACGGCCTTCTCTTCGTCCAGAGACTTGCGTAGCTCGGTTTCATACTGACTTAGCTAGGCCTTAAATTTTTTGAATGCATGAAAAGAAGAAAGGAATGATAATATAAGCAAAAGGAGGAAATCATAATATCAAAGAGATTGCAACATCACTAGAACTTACATTGGAGAAAAGGTGTTGGGCCTCTTCGAAGGTCGAGGTTGAATCGGCAAGGTCGGTTTCATCGACCCCAGCAAAGCAACCCTGGAATGGGTCATCTTCACTTGGGACTTTTCCTAACTCGGGCGCCTTCAGGTCCTGAGCATCCCTGATAGCGTTCTCGGAATAATCCGGGAGCAATGGGGAATGACTACCATCACAGCCTCACGGAGATCACCCGAGGCGCTCTGTTCGGGCAGAGGAGCTTCAAAGCTTGCCCTTTTTGGAGTACTATCGGAAGTTTGGGTAGCGGTCACCACAACAGGCGATGCAGGGCCTTCGTCCCTCTTTTCTTTCGAAGTCCCTTCTTTGTGGCTAGGGGCTCTGGTCTCAACAGGCTTGACCGCCTTGGTAAATTTTTTTGTTCGAGTCACCAAAGACGAACCCACCACCTCGTTGTTTTCATCGTCTATAAGCTGGTGGATGGAGTCAATATCCACATTAATGGCGACGCTCTTCTTGCGCTTCCTTGCAGGCTCTGCTTGGTTTTGGGTATCCTCACTCTTCGAGGACCTCTTTCTTTTGTTATCCTTTTTTGTCTTTAAAGCTGAAGGTTCAACGTTCTCTCCGGGGGGGGAGGGGGGTGGCTCATCTTAAAGAACTCCCTATTTCCTGCCACAGAAAAGTTAAGTTATAGAAAGAGGGGCATTCTTAATAAGAAAGGAAATATTGAAACATGAACCATGGTGTTTTGCTTCCCACTTTCCCTCCGACAAGTCCCACCACTTGCGATTGTAATATGACGAAGTAGCTGCAAGTTTATGAACCCAGTCCTCGAAGTCGAGGACCGCATTGGGAATCCACGGGACCACTGCGGAAAAAGGAAAAGAACATTACGCAAAGCTTAGCAAAAATTGTGGAAAACATTAAAGAAAGGAATTTCACTCACGTTCGAAGTTTCATTTTTCGGGGAACGCCATGTGCTCCTCGGGAATGACATCGATGGTCCTTACCCGGATGAACCTGCTCATCCAAACTCGATACTTGTCTTCATCATTACTGGCAAAGAAGGACTTGGTTGTTCCGCGTTGAAGTTTGATCGAGCTTCGGAAAGGTTGAGGTGGATATAAGCGGATGAGATGGATGAGGGTGAACTCGAGCCCGGCCTTTTCAACGAAGAACCTCATCACTATTACTATCTGCCAAAAGGACGGATGAATCTGGCCCAGGGTAACTTGATATCTTTTGCATAAATTCAAGCACGAGCGGATCGAGAGGACCCAACGTAAAGGGGTAAGTGTACACACTTAGGAACCCCTCTATGTAGGTTGTGATGGACTCTTCACGAGAAGGTATCTGCAGCATGACCTTCTCTTCCCAACCACACTCTCTTCTCACAACTTCAAGGTACTTTTCCGTAATTGAACTTATATACCTCGAAGCGTTCTCCCGACGGCCATGTATATCGGGAGGAATCTCGACCGTAAATTCCTTTTTTAAGGAACAGCTGCCTGGCACAATCTCATGGAGCGCTTGCGGTTTACCGCCGGCCGGACGAGAGGAAGAAGAGGAGGTCCTTTGTTTCTGAGGAACAGATTTGGAAGTTTTTGCCATTGATTTCTAGAAGAAGAAGGAAGAGGTTGGTAAGTCGTGGAGGTTTTAAAGTTGATATGGTGGAGGAGCTGGTGGTGAAAGGGAAGTTAGAGGAGAAAAGAGGCGTTGAAAATGAAAGCGAAAGTTCTTAATGAGAAGTGTAAATGAATATATATATATATATATATATATATATATATATATATATATATAGAGAGAGAGAGAGAGAGAGAGAGAGAAAATCGACGACTGTTCATTGACACTGATAGTCGACCGGCTCTGACATGCATTTATTGATTTGGGGAAGAGAACCGATGGGACGCTTTGGTCATTTCAACACTTGCGTCATAGGAATGATGTCACCATCGGGAACTTTGGAAATTAAAATATTCAAATCGTTTTTTGTCATTTCATTCTAAGAAACGCGGAGACTATCTCTATACGGTCGAAATCAGTAAGCCCGATTTATTAGGCTCAAGATGTTGCCTCGAGGGTAGAAATTCATATGAGGACGAGCTCGGGTTCGAAGTTGGAATAAGTGGTCCGAGGGCCTGGGTGCTCGTTAAGCGTTGAAGCCATGTACAACCGATGCCGAATAATGCCGTTATGAGTTTTTTATGGAAAGGACAAGATTCTCGCCACGTCCCCAAAGATCATGGCGCGAATTCCGAGATAGATTTGTACGAATTAGTACAAATCCGTACTAGGTTGTTATACAGTTGTACCAATAAAATTCTTTACTGTAAATAGAAGTGTACCTTATTTAGGATTTCCCCTCCTATATAAAGGGGACCCCAATCATTTGTAACAGCATCTAATCATTGGAAAAGAATACACTATCTTACATTCTCGTTCACTGTTCTTCAGAATCATTCTCTAACTTTATTGTTTTTACTTTATTGCTCTAATTTTACCATCCCCGACCCACCTCGAGGCCATCGGGCTCGAGGTCGATATCACTCACGTAACACTGATTTGGTTCATCGATTTTATTCATTTACACTCTATATCACTTGTGTTTTAATTAGTATTGGACTAGATCACATATCTTTAAACCCACAAATCAAATTTAATTGTTACTCGCTTTTTCGAGGTAAACATGCATAAACAAAAGACTTTATCATATTTGTAACCCATTGTAGCACGTGAAATGAATGCCTGAACATGGTTTACCTTTGAGAAAAATAGCGTCACTGCTATGTATTTGAAATAATAAGAGTGACATGGTATCCGTATTTTAACGAGGGCGTGAGGAGGATGTTTTACCTAATGTTAGGCGGGGCGTAAATTCTATCGATCTTTAAAATTTTAATTTATTTATTAATAAAATACCATAATAACACAAAAATATAGAAAATGCATTAAAAGTTGTAGCATGTTTTAAAGTGTAAACAAAGAAGTAGTATTAACATTATTATGAAATACAAATCAACTATAAAGTATTAACTTTCAAACAATTAAAAATATTATAATTTCTTAGAAAATATCTTTAAATTACACACTTTACCTCCCTAAAGATATAAAGGCATGAAGACCACTAAAAGTTATGATATAATTTTGGCTATTTAGTTTTAAAAGAAATTATCAAATGAAATTCATCTAACGATGTTTTCAGTTATTGAATTTGCACTATCATGGTTCATTATTTGAGTTAAGCTCGATTTTCATATATCTATTGATGAATAAATCTTTTATCATTCATTTGATAAATAATTTTTAGGAAACA
Source organism: Nicotiana undulata (assembly GCA_005239495.1). Classification (NCBI taxonomy): domain Eukaryota; kingdom Viridiplantae; phylum Streptophyta; class Magnoliopsida; order Solanales; family Solanaceae; genus Nicotiana; species Nicotiana undulata. Next base: position 29,465 of record MDKH01047874.1, on the reverse strand, counting down.
TGCTAATTAGAGAATTCGACACATGTTCGTATAAGAATTGTTAGGCGGGCCTCTAACATTGAGCGTTAAGTGTATTTAGATCACACAATCAGACGCTTGGGGCGTAAGCCGCACACATACCCTCAAAACATTTTGCAAGTGCTCCACACAAGGGCAAGCCACGAGCGAATCCCAAAAAAGAAAACTCTTTTAAAACATTGCATGCTACAACATATGAAAATAACCTAATAGTAAAAAATTCTTACACTCGGCGTTTATAAGTTAAAATCTTTCGAATTCACATTTTCTAGAGCAATGAGTGCGTTTGTTAATTTACCATCCCATGTAGTTTTGAAACATTATCATATTCTTGTTATTGATCTTCAATCAGATAGAACATGCGACTCTGATTAAGGCCCAAGTTGAATTGTTCATCAGATGGAATAGGGAAACTTACACAAATATCCCAAATAAATCTTAACTTACCAACCTTTAGCCATTAGTCATAGACTTATCAAAACTAGCCAACAAAAATTGAAAAACCAAATAAAAGGGTTCTTTCTCTCAAAGAATCACATGCAAAAATCACCTCCCATATTTTTAAGCGTGATTACCAACATTACATACGACGGAAAGGAAATTTTATAGATGAGATAGCAAATAAGGTGATGAAATACAAAAATATATACAATATTCAAAAATCTAAACAAAAAAGGAACTTTTTCAATGGGTATAGTTGAAATTCATAGAAAATATATAGATAAGTCAATATACAAAATTTGAGGAAGATTGGAGGTGATTTGGACTGGTTTTGTATCAAAATTCGTAATTAAATCGAGTTTAAAAAAGTCTTCTGCGACACATGTATCACGCATGTATCTCACACACAGGTATACATGGATATACATGTGAAACACAATTGATACAAATATGATACATATGCGATACACAAATACACATCATTTTTTTCATGTTCAGTTTTTACTACGAATTTTCAATTCAAACCACGTCAAACTTCACCAAATCATCCCAAAACTGAGATTCAAGCTCCTTAAGTTGTGCACAATTTATTCTAATAACACTCATTCAAAAGAAAACAAAAATTTGATATTTTTTTTGCTACAAATAGCTAATTGGCTAATTTGGCTAATATTAGTAATATTTTACAATTGGCCAATTTTTGTAATGAGCTACTTATAAATGGACATAGCTGATAATTTCTCGATGGAATACGCGTCTCGGACTTTCACCGCCCAAATTGATGTTTCCAACTTAGAATTACTCCTATCACAAATTTACAATCCAAAAATGATTTTTTCGTTCCTATACACTATTTGAATCTTTATTACCCTTAATGTCTATGTTTAGTTAATTACCCAGCATAAACAAATTTTGTTTACAAAATATATACAATCCACATTAAAAGGCTCTCAATCCATTATTTGTGCCTTCAATCAAGGGATGTAGTTACACCTTTTTTCTTTTTTCTCTCCTATTCTCTTTCCTTATTTTTCTTCTCCCTTAAAATACACCAATCAATTAAAGTTGGAGGAATACGATTACTTGTTCAAGATGCAAATCCAATTTGCTCTCGAGAGTCGTTTATATACACACAACTGTCTTCTTTTCCTACAAAAATTAAACCCAAAAGTATGCCATCTTAAACATTTTCATAGAGTAAAAAAAAAGTTGTTGTAAAAAATTGGATACGATAAAAAGCTGTCAAAATTATTTTCAAGTATTTTTTATCAAAGAAAAAGTTCATGACCTATCGCAGCAACAAAAGGTAGGAAGCAAGGAAAGAGTTTAGCAACAGTTATAAGTAGTAAACAATGAAAATAGTGTTTTTATGTTGGGGAAAACTGGAAACACATACTCATTATAAAGCCTGAGCACAAAGTGCAGAAAAATTTGACTAGAAAAAGAGTTTGAAAAATAATGTCGACGTCTTTTCATCATATCATGTCCGTTCATAAGTTGCATACGGTTTTTTATTATTCAACCTAAAGAGCAATAAACTAACCCCAATATTAACATAATTAATTTTTGATTTAGTTTATATGCACACAATTTATTCATGGGAATGTTTTCATACAATTTTGCAGTTAAATACAACTACAATAACATACAATTTAAATACTAATTTTATATAAATTTTATATAATATGTCTTTTGTATATTTTGTATCTTATTTATACATAGTAAAAATAAATTTCATACAACTAATTATATATTATATAATTTATGTACAACTTACCTACAACCTATCTACAATAACATACAATTTAAATACAAATTTTTTACAAATTTTATATAATATGTCTTTTGTATATTTTGTATCTGATTTATACATAGTAAAAACAAATTTCATACAACTAATTATATATTATACAACTTATCTACGATTTTCATACATTATTTCTACTCAGTTATAATCAACTATAATATAATACAACTTAAATATAATTTTTATACAATATTGTTCAAGTTTCATACAATAGTTAAATAACAAAAATTATATAAACAACATAATACAATTTTCTACAATGTTACTACAATTTCGTAAATATAATGAATGTCACGTCTTCTTCTTCTTCGAGTTTCAATCTGAAATTCAGCCAAAATCAAGTCTAATCTTCACCAAAACACCCTCAAAATTTTGGATATAAACTCCAAACCATATTCCCTATTGTTTGCAACAACACCCAATCCAAACAAATAATGGTTTTTGAAAACCCAAATTCGAATTCAAAGCTTCAAAGCTTTTTAATAGTTGTCACTGGTGGAATTGCTGTTCTCTTTTCCTTTGCTTTACATTACTGAAATTAGGGACTGAGAGATAGAGAAATACGTAGAGAGAATTCCCAATTCTTTGCAACAACATCAAATTCAAACAAATAATATTTTTTGAAACCCCAAATTTGAATTCAAAGCTTCAAACCCTTTTAATGGTTGTCAATGGTGAAATTGTTGCGCTCTTTTTCTTTCCTCTACTTCACTGGAATTAGGGATTGAGAGATAGAGAGACGTAGAGAGAGAAAGAGCGTAGGAGAGTGTGTGTGTGAGAGAGAGAGAGAGAATAAGGATGAGAAATAATTGATTCCTAATATAAAGGGATACTCATTTAATTCCTAAAGTGTATATAATTGGTAAATTTGTATATTTGAAGTAATTAAATTGAAACTTTAGTAGGGAGGTTAATAAGGTTTCCAATAGTGTATAGGTATGTAAAAATTTCATCCAAAAAATTGCAGAAATAGAACATCATAAGGGCAGTCTTTAACTTTTGGCCTTTGGGCTAGATCACCTGACCAATGGACAAACTTTCATGGCCAAAAGTCTAAAGTTTTGCCCAGGGGCGTATATGAACCGGGTTGGTTAAGTTTTTATCAAAACCAAACCAAACCAACTATATCGGCTTGGATTGGTTCGGTTTTGTCGGATTTTTCGGGTTTTCAGATTTCTTTTTACTTAAATATGTTTTCAATCTTACTTAGTTAAATATTTGATAATTAAATGTATATTTAGTAAGAATATAAAAAATTGACAACCATATTATCAATTAAAATATTCTTATGGAAGAATTATATTAGTAACACATAATAGTTATTTTTTTAGTCGTCTGGCAATAATTTTTCCTTGATGTGAACTTTCAAGTTAACCAAATTTAGTAATTAAACATAAATATTAATAATTGATTCACATTCGAAAAAGATATAAGAATTTAATAGATCTTAACATATGATATGAATATGAAAAAACGAATAGATAGACGCATTTCAGTAACAAAGTTAACATATAACCCATTATTTGAGGTCAATAAATATGGAGCACTTCATATTTTATTAAAATTTATATCCCGCAAGAGAATACTAAATATTTTTAAATATTTTTTAAAGAAAATTCTATACAAAATCTTAAAAGTACATATAAAAATTATATATTTATATGTCTGGTTGGTTTGGATTTTTTTACTCAATACCACACCTAATCAAACCAAACCAAGTTAGACTTTTTAATGGATTTGATTTGACTTTTCAATTTGGTGCGATTTTTCGGTTCGGTTTGTACATTGCCAATGGGGAAAAATTTGTTAAACTTGATATTTTGTTTATTGGTTAGGTGATGTGCCCCAAATGTCAAAGGTTCATGACCCGCTCTGATGTTCAGCCAAAAATGCATATATTTACCCATTGTTATCTCATATTCTTGTACTTTTAGTCGTCTTTTGAGTATTAATTATATTACTTTGTGCTTAATATTATATTTTAACTGTGTAAGAATAAAGCGATGTGAAGATCAAAAGATTTGGAGCAAAACTGAATAAAACGCGGGAAAAAAAAAAGAAAATTAAAATTATAAAGGGGGGGGGGGGGGGGGGGGGGGGGGGACACCCTTTGGGTTTTGTCCCCCAAATGGAGACAAGAAAAGAGAATTTTGCAATTCAAAACAAATATTGAAAGAATTGAGATTGAAAAACCCTACTACCTTCAACGCTAGGACCAGCGCTAGGCGCTGGCCTGGACGTCGGGGCGGGATTTTCCTATTTCATCAGGGACAATGTTATTTCAGCCCTACAAGACCCCAACTCGTATAAAAAGGGTTCCAAACCTAACTTGGACGGGCGTGAACAAACTTTGAAGGATAATTCATGTGGGGGAACACACACCACACTTGGAGGAGGCTTCTACCTAGTTTTTTATCAGGACCCCAAAATGCACAGTCGTGATGGCGCCTATCGTGAAATCAGGCATGCTACACATTTCATTTAGTTTAAGGTTTGTTTTAGAAAGATCACTATATTTGCGGAAAAAGTCTCATTTCATAAAAACATTTAAAGTTAAAAATCATTTAGAAATAAATAAAGTAAACCTCAGCACTGGTGTCACCAAGTCATGAGCTATTACTACTACAATTGTAGAAATACAAAAGTGGATAGCACTGTCCGTACTAATAAAGTACGGCAGGAAGATAAAGAAGGAGAAAAACGAGGTTATGATCGCCAGCTGCTACCTTGAATACTCCAAATGAAACTCTATCAGCAGCTCAGTAACTGTTACCGGGTCCCGATGTATCTTAATCTGCACACGAGGTGCAGGGGGCAACATGAGTACACCAACTCAAAAGTAACAAACCCAAACTATGGGCTGAGAGGTAGTGACGAACTAAACCTCAGTAGATATAATAAGAAACAGTGTACAGAAATTTAGGCATGTTCACAGCAGGATAAGTTCAGGTACGAACAATAAGCCATGTATAAATCAGTATACTTTACATGCCAAATTATCAACTGTACGAAAATGCACATAGTGCTCCCACTCTCACATGCAAGTCCACTCAGTAATGTATAAGGCTCGCGGGCCCAAGGAAGATCCATCCCGGAATAAATATACATGTGACAGTAGTCACTCAGTACTGAGGAAGGACAATCCAGCCCCACGGAGAAGATCCATCTCCGGAATACAACACTCGTACAAGATCCATGTCCAAGTAAGATCCATCCCTCAATATCATCACTGCGCTCACTAGGGGCATGTTACACACTCCGGAGGGGCTCCTATAGCCCAAGCGCTATCATAAGTCAGATCTGGGCATGATCAATATAACATGTTGCTGCGTGCAGCCCAATCCCATATCTGTCTCTCAATATCAGGCTCTCGGCCTCACTTAGTCATCATTCTCCAGTCTCACTCACATGGGCTCACAAATGCAGGAACTAGCCTAAATAAATGATAAAACGTGTAAAATTAACAATTATCGAGACTGAGACATATTATGATATGCTATGACGGGACAGAGTATATAACATCAATGAAACGCATGCGATGACAGTAATAAATGACCACTCGGGTCTTAACAATATCAGCGTGAAGCCTTAACATAGTACTTAGCATGATTTCTAGCATGTTTCACATTAGCCACATTGACAGAAGCACGGATATCAATCCATAAATAACTACTAAACGGTGCCATGGGATGAACCGGTCACACTCACACAGTGCACGCCCGCACTCTTGTCACTTGGCATGTGCGTCACCTTAATTATAATCATATAGCATATTCGAACCCTCAGAACCAAGTTTGGAAACGTTACTTACCTCAAACTGGGAAAAAATTCTAGTCCGCAATGCTTTTGCCTCTAGACTCTGCCTCCAATCGCCCCGAATCTACCAAAATCAGTACCATAACATCAATATATGAGGAAGGAATAAAACCCACACAAAAATAATCAATTTACACCAAGAATCCCGAAATTGGCCAAACCGGACCCCCCCTCCCCCCCCGGGCCCACGTCTCGGAATTCGATAAAAATAACAAAACTAGAGTCCTCATTCACTCGAGTCTACCCATATAAAATTCATCGAAATCTGACCTCAAATTCCCATTCAAATCCCCAAAAGAATTTCCCAAATGTTCTTCCATTTTCTCCTAATTTCCACTCCAATTTCCCAAATTAAATGATGAAATTCAAGACTAAATCATGTAATTAAACCAAATATGAGTGAAGAACACTTACCCCAATCACTCCACTGAAAATTTCCTCAAATTTATTCTTCTCCTGAGCTCTCTAGTGGAGTTTGAAATTTTGGACTTAAACCCTCGTTTTGGGAATTAAACATTCTACCCAGGGGTTTTTCTTAATCGCGAACGCGGCCTCCCCCTTGCGAAGCACAAGCCGGCTCCCCCTTCACTTAACTATTCGCGAACGCGTCAACACCATCGCGAACGCGGACCACTCCACGCGAACGCGTAGGCCAAAACCCTGGGGTCCCTAACCACCTACTCTTCTTCGTGAACAAATTCCCTTGAGCGCGAACGCGATGCATGCTCTACTCAGACCTTCGCGTTGGCGTCCATCCCTTCATGAATTCAATGAGCAAAATCCTCAGCTCCCCAAATGACCCTTCCCGAATGCAGCATCCCACCCCCGAACGCGATGAAGAAATTCTCTGCAACCAAAAACCAGAAAAATCTGCCAACTTTAAAATCCAAGAATTGGTCCGTTTACCACCCGAAACACACTCGAGTCCCTCGAGCCCTCAACCAAACATGCCAACACATACCATATCCTTATTCAAACTTAGTGAGACTTCGAATCACTCAAAACAACAGCAAAACACCAAATCAACCTCGGATTCAAGCCTAAGAACTTAGAAACTTCCAAATTTCGCCAACAATGCCGAAACCACCCAAACCACGTCCGAATGACCTGAAAATTTGCACAAACATCCAAAATGACACTAAAAACTTGTTCCGACTTCCGCAATTCCATTTCGATCCTGATAGCTAATTTTCCACTGCTGACCAGAAATCGCCAAAAATCCCATTTCGCTAATTCAAGCCTAATTCTACTCCGAACCTCATAAAAAAAATTCCGAACACACTTTTAAGTCCCAAATCACCTAACGAAACTATCCGAGCCATAAAATCCTTATTTTGAGGTCGATTACCTAATAGTCAACTTCAGGGTGACTTTTCCAACTATAAAGCCCACCTAAGAGACTAAGTGTCTCATTTCTCACCACGACCACTCCGAACCCTAACCAACCAACCCAACACAACATAATTGAGCTAAACAACACATGATAAAGCAGAAACAGGGAAATCAGGGATAATCTCACAGAACGACCGGCCGGGTCGTTACATTCTCCTCCTCTTAAACAAACATTCGTCCTCGAACAGGTCTAGAAACATACATGGAGTCTCAAATAAGTGAGGATATCTGATCTGCATCTCCCGCTCAGTCTCCCAGGTGGCCTCCTCCACCGGCTTCCCTCTCCACTATACCTTCACTGAAGTTATATCCTTAGACCTCAACCTTCTGACCTAACGACCCAAAATAGCCACTAGCTCTACCTCATAAGACATATCACCCTCTAGCTGAACCGAGCCGAAATCCAAAACATGAGACGGGTCACCAACATACTTTCAGAGCATGGAAACATGAAATACCGGATGCACACTCGACAAGCTAGGTAGAAAAACAAGTATATAGGCCACCTCTCTAACCCTCTGAAGTACCTCAAAAGGCCCAATGACCCGGGTACTCAACTTGCCCCTCTTCCCGAACCGCATAACACCCTTCATGGGTGACACCTTCAGCAACACCTTCTCCCCAACCATGAAAGATACATTACGGACCTTCCTGTCTGCATAACTCTTATGCCTAGACTGCGCCGTGTTAAGCCGCTCCTGAATCAACTTCACCTTATCTAACGCATCCTGTACCAAATCTTTACTCAAGAGTCTAGCCTCGCCCGGCTCAAACCAACCAACTGGAGATCTACACCTCCTCCCATATAGAGCCTCGTACGGAGCCATCTAAATACTCAACTGATAACTATTATTATATGCAAACTCCGCGAGTGGCAGAAACTGGTCCCATGAACCCCCAAAATCAATGACACAAGCACGCAACATGTCCTCCAGTATCTGAATAGTGTGCTCGGACTGCCCGTCCATCTGAGGATGAAATGTTGTGCTCAACTCAACCTGGGTACCCAACTATCTCTGCACAACCCCCAAAACTGTGATGTGAACTGAGTACCTCTGTCAGAAATGATAGAAACTGGAACACCATGCAACCGAACAATCACCTAGATATAAATCTCAGCTAACCGCTCCAAAGAATAAGTAGTACCAACAGGAATGAAGTGCGCGGACTTGGTCAGTCGATCCACAATAACCCATATAGCATCGAACCTCCTCGCAGTCTGTGGGAGTCCAACTACAAATTCTATGGTGATCCGCTCCCACTTCTACTCCGGAATATCCAACCTATGATGCAATCCACCTGTTCTCTAGTGCTCATACTTGACCTGCTGACAGTTGAGACACCGAGCTACAAATCCAACAATATCCTTCTTCATTCGCCTCCACCAATAGTGTTGTCTCAGATCCTGATACATCTTCGCAACACCCGGATGGATGGAATACCACGAGTTGTAGGCCTCCTCGTGGATCAACTCCCAAAGCCCATCGATATTAGGCAAACATATCCGACCCTGCATCCTCATAACCCCACCATCACCAATAACTACATCCCTGGCATCACCTCGCCAGAACCTATCCCGAAGAACGAGCAAGTGTGGGTCAAACTACTGGCACTCTCTGATACGGTCATAAAGAGAAGACCTGGATGCTAAGCAAGCCAATACCCGGCGGGGCTCCGATAAATCCAACCTCACAAACTGGCTTGCTAAGGAATGAACATCAAGTGCTAATGGTCTCTCTACTGCCGGAAGATATGCTAGACTCCCCAAACTCTCTGCTCGGCGACTCAAGGCATCGACCACTACATTGGCCTTCCCCGGATGGTATAGAATAGTGATATCATAGTTCTTTATAAGCTCCATGTGGCGCCCCCTTTCCTTTCCCTGGAGCGCTCCATTCGGAGCCCGGTTTTAAAAGGGTTTATGACATTGGTTGGGACAACTCGTTCCTTTTAGGAAAGGGGTTTTGCATTTTTTGAAGAGTCGCCACCTAATGATTTATAAGGTGCGTTAAGGCACCTAGGTGGTTCATTTACAACTACGTTTGATAACCAGAGACAGGGTAAGTGCTTCAAATTATCCTAAGGGGAAGGTGTTAGGCACCCCCCAGGATCCACAAGTGTGGTTCTCGGCCAAACAACTTTTGTGAATTTTTGCAATTAGCAAATAAAAAAGTATGACTCAAATAATAGGGGATTTAATTCTAAGTATACGGATATTTGAAAACAGTTAATGGAAAGCTAGATTTTGAAAAGAATTACTATCTAAGCATGTTTATGAAAGTAAAGGGGTATCCTAGGTTTGTTTATAATATGGATCACATCAATGCAATACCCGATATGACACTCCTCAAAGAGGGCTACACGTGGTATTAGCGCATCGGTCATCATATCCATATCTTCCCTTTCCCACCCCGTGAAAGTAGCTAAAGCGAGTGTTGGTCTCGACCTCTATTGCATGTTGTTACCCGTCCCTTCCTATCAGTCCTGGAGGAATTTAGGACTTCTATCCTATAAAAGGGGGGTTCTAGGCAGACCCTCAAATTTAATGGTAAAATACTAGGGTGACATATAATAAAACAGATAGGAATTCAATCACAGAGGAGCATGGAAAACAGATTAGAAGGCTCAATTATACCTCCGCACATAATACACATAAACAACATGACTCATACACAGTTAAGGTCTGGGTTTGAGTTCAGATCCTAAGCATGGTGTCTAAGTGATAACAACAGATTTAAAGTTATTACATAAGTCAGAAAGGAAATCCAAATCAAGCTTGCCTACTGATTTTAAACATGCTGATAGTAATCACAAGAAGACAGTCCTAGTTTTATTTTAAAGTTGATTACCTAAGGCTTGCCTAGGCGTAGGATAATATGTAGTAGTTTATTCAGATTTATTAACAATTTCAGGTCGTTACACCTAATAACGTGCAGTTCTAAGTGCTGCAAATGTTCAGAGACTAATTACCAGTTGTGAGAACAGGAAGACTGTTTTATATATCTGTATTTAGACTAAGTGTAATTAAATGAGTATGATCCTAGAACATGATGTCTGATGCAGAATGATGCATATACAGTTGCTAAGGCAGGGTTTCTAAATGCACATAGAATCACAGTATTATGCACTATTTCAGGATAGACCTGGATGATAGTTTTTAATGTTGTTTACCTAAAACAGGATTTCTAAGCGCGTAGACATGGTTGTAGCATGATGAGACATGATTGCAGTTTTTGTTAATGTTATTTATTCTAGGACAGGATTTCTAAATGAGTTTCAGAACATATTTACAAAGGCAGAGTCACATAATACAGTTTATTTTGTTGTTGTTATTTATCCTATAGACATGATTTCGAAGTGATGATGAGATGCTGAAAACAGAATATATATATATATATATATATATATATGGATCCTATGTTGCATAATATCTAATGCATGGCATGCTTGGCATGTTGTACCTAAACATGGCTGGTATTGCGCATAGAGAAAGTAAACCTAGGAAGCATGATTTCTACCCTCGATTACACTACAACATGCATATTACCCACCCTTTTTTTACTATCCAACCCCAGAGTTATTTTACAAATAATTATTACAGACCTTTAAATAGGAATTACATAACTAGAAATAAATAAAATAAGAAGTTAACTATAGGGAGCCTACAGTATAGGCCCAAGTCTCCAGGTCCTCAATACCAAATATTGTTCCACAGCCTTTTCCACAATCCGGGTGTGTCAGAGTTCCCTAAGGACCTCAAGGGATCCCGGGCAGTGCTCACACCCAGATTTCTAGCCAAGATAGACTAAGTGCAGTGTGGAATGACCAGCCTTAGTGTGTCAAAGTTCAGATGGAGCTCAGAGGTCCCAAAGCAATGCTCACACAAAGGGGGCAGAACTTAAGGGGTCTAAGAGTTGAGTGAGAGTGCTTGACATAGTGTTGAAAAGGTTAAGTAAGAAAATAGTTTTTGAAAAGGGTAAGTGAAAAAACAATTTTGAAAAGGGAGACTTGATTGAAATAGTTTTATAACAAAGAAGTTTAACCACTGAAATAGATTGAAAGAGCAGGAACACCAAACAAGTTCAACATCACTCAAAGAACCAATAACAGTCAATCAACCACAAGCAGGGGAATGGGATTTGAGAGACAAATACAGAGCAGGTGAGGGCAAGCATGTAGCAGGCAATACACAATCAGCAATTCCTCCTGGTTCAGAGGATCAAGGGTACAATAGGGTATAGGGCTAAACTAACATAGCAGTACCAACCAGTTTAAGACAGTAGAGTCTACCCAAAACTAACATGAACAGGGAAATTCACATAAAGACAGGTTTGAAATACATAAAGACATGCTGGATAATAAAGCATAACTTGACATGCTAGATGGAATCAAAGATTTAGTTACATGTTGAACAACAGAATAGTGAATAGAAGCAGATTAGAAACACAATGAATTGCGACAGTAATAGAAACATGTTGGTTTGAGAACTAAAATTTGAATTAGGACATACCAGTGAAGTGAAGAAAGCAGTAACACAAAGCAAGAAATAGGAAATGCACAATAGTTAGCCTTGGCTTGTAGCCGGCTAACTTAGAGTAGTAGCAAATAACACAGAAGAGAGAATAGAGAGTAGAGAGTTTTAGTTATGGGAGAGAGCTATTGAACCAAAATTAGTTCGTGTCTATGCTAAAATGAGGATGGAGTATATATAGTTTTGAAAACAAGTAGGAAATAAGGTGGGAATCAAAATTAACGAGTAATTAAGGGACTGAGTATCAATCAATACACAATTAGTATAGGTGTCCCTTAATTGAAGGAATCAAGTTCAAACGGTATTAAGCAGACAACAAATAAGGAAAGGTACCATATGTAGGTTAGAGGAATATTCAAAATAGTGTAAAATCAGCATAAGTATCCCTAATTGAAGGGGTTAAACTCAAACGGCTAGTAGGCAAAATAATAAATAAGGAAAGTTTCCATGCATATAACATATAAGGAAACAATTTCAACCCAATACAAATATGCAATTGACTGATTGATCCGATAAAGCAAAGCAACCTGACCCTCGTCCGAAAAAAGAGGGAAAGTGCTAAGACCGCTAATAAGACTAGGTTCATCAGATTTTAATTAAGGAAACATGGATCAATTAACAGTAAATTGACCATGTAACAAGGTAAGAAATAAGCTAAAGGTCGGAAATTAGTAAGAATATCCCATAAGAAATCAGTAAGGTTTTCAAATCACAAGGAATCAGGGATTGAAATAATAAATCAAGAACCCTAACAAAGTAAAATTATAGAGAATCAGGGATTCAAACAGGAATAACATCAATTAAAGGAGATTAACGTGAATTGAATAAATAACAGGCAAGAAGTCAGAAACCCTAGTAATGAAAACATATGAAATTAGGGATTCACATGAATTTATAGGGTATATAGTAATGTAAGCGGAAAAGCAAGGAAAATATCAGAGACATAGATGAACAACATAGGGTACAATATCATAAAGTTCATGAGATGCAAGCACATATGCAAACAATATCAAAGACGAAGTCAGGGACTTAGGGTTTAGGTCTAAAATTAGGGATTTCATCACAACGATCCAATAAAAGAGAGAAAACTTCAATAAATCGCTAAAACACAGTAGAGACCCTAGGATAATACTGAAAAACGCATAGGGAAATCATTTAAAACGGATTCATGAAACCCTAGTTGAAAACGAAGAGTCGTTTTAGGAAAAATAGGAGAATCTTTGAGAAAAACAACGAAATAGCTTAAAATATACACAGATCTATCATAGATCTAAAAGAATGGGAGAGTTTTAAGAATTAGGGTTTCAGAGAGAACCCTGAAAAGATAAGAAAACCTCAAAACATTACTGGGTTTTAACCCAAAAGTCATAGATTTTACTCGAACGGCCGGAGGTGGCCGAAAAATGGCATGAAAGGCCGTAGGGGGAGTTGAACCGCTCCAGGTTCACCTGAGGACCTCAGGGTAGTGTCAAACCGGCATGGGGTGAAGCAGGGGCTAGTAGAGGGTGAGAGGACATAGTTTCCAGCGAGGAAGATGGCCGGAGAAGATGGACAGAGTCCATCAGAGAGGAGGGGAGATGAGAAGGTTCTAGAGAGAACCATAAATAGAGAGAGAGATAGAGAGATGCCTGGGTTGGGAATGAATGAGAGGAAGGGGGGTAGTCGTTAGGGGTTAAATTAGGTATGAGTGAATCTGGGCCGTTGATCAAATTTGATCAACGGTCCAGGTTACACACAGGATTGGGTCGGGTAGGATAGGGTATTGGGCTTGGGTTATTGGGTTATTTCGATTGGGCTTGGGATGGTTTTAATTGAGTTGGGGTCAGATTAAATTACGCTATAATTTAAATAGAAAGGGGCTAATTGTTAAATACCCATTAAAATTAGATAAATAATTAATAAGAATAGCTAATAATTAGATAAGATGAAATTAAGGCTAAATAGGTGAAATTAAGGTAATTAACTAGTATTAAAATATAAGATGACTGATTATTGAATTAAATTAGCATAAAATGTGTAATTAGGCTATAATTCAAAGTTATTGTAATTATAGCCAAATAATGCCAAATTGGCTAATTTGTGAAATAATTAAATCCTAATAGGGTTTAAATGATATATTGAGCTAAGAAATATTTTGAAATTATTTGCAATGCAATTTATGAATAACTATGGGATATAAAGTACTGAATAAATTAGACAATAAATTGATAAAAATGTGGAAAATTATGAAAAATACCAATTATTATAAAAAGTGATTTTGAAGGTATATATGCAAATTTTAAAAAATAAGTTGAGGAAAAATTGGGTATCAACAGCTGCCCCTCTTTACCCGGGAAGGATGAAAGAGTTGTCGGGTAAAGATATAATGGTCAATTTTGACCGAGTGAAATAGTTTGAAGAGATTCAGGCCGCACCCTAGTTTCTGAGTTGCCTACATATCCCTGGCTCTACAGAAATCAGGCCGTATAGTTTAGGAAGTCATCGACGAAGTATACTGATGAAGCTTTTTACAAGAACGGACGTAACATATAGGACTGGATGAATGATTGGCTTACTGGGTAGTTAGGAGAACTGGAGCGGGACTGCTCCTGCCGGGATGACCGTTGCTCGCCAGATTACCTACAAATAAACAATACCAACATATATTGTGCGTAATTAAAACATGATGCAAGTTCCCGTCGGACCATGAATGCTTTCTTTGGACGGTTAGGGATGACGTCCTCAGACCATGATGTCCTGGGCCATGGGTAGCTTGATGCAGGATTCGCAGGCCATGAAATGATGTTCTCGGGCCATGAGGATGGTGCCTCCAAACCACGACGCCTTTGAATAATGATATGCAAAATTGAAAGAGATCCTCAGGGCATGACATGATGTTCTCGAGCCATGAAGATGGTGCCTCCGAATGATGACGCCTTTGGATAAAGTGGCGATATTTCAGCCCATGAAGATGCAATAGTATGATGCTGATAAGACAGGGCTTAATCTTGCGAATTGAAGGGTAGAGCTTAGCTCGAAAGGAAAGTGAAGTAAATAGTGCTTGAGACAGCGCTTAGTCTCGAAAAGTAAATCGGAGGCTGAGCTTAACCTCGGAAGGCAGAATGGTAGCCTTATGCAATGTAGATGGAGATAGTGTTTAGTCTCAGAAGGAAGAATGGTAGCCTTATGCAATGTGGATGGAGGTAGATATTAACCTCGGAAGGTAGAATGGTAGACTTATGCCAAAATGCAGATGGAGGTAGAGCTTAACCTCGGAAGGAAGAATAGTAGCCTTATGCAAGTTGGAAGGTAGAGTAGTATCCTTATGCAGGTTGGAAGGCAGAATAGTAGCCTTATGAAAGTTGGAAGGCAGAAGGGTAGCCTTATGCAATGCAGATGGAGACAGTGCTTAATCTCAGAAGGCAGAATGGTAGCCTTATGCAATGCAGATGGAGACAGTGCTTAGCTCGGAAGGCAGAATGGTAGCCTTATGCAAGATGCGAATGCAGAGGAGGTAGAACTTAACCTCGGAAGGCAGAATGGTAGCCTTATGCAAGAATGCGAATGCAGAGGAGGTAGAGCTTTACCTCGAAAGGAAGAATGGTAGCCTTATACAGATGGAAGGCAGAATAGTAGCCTTATGCAAGAAATACAATGACAGTAGGAATTCTTAGCTGGTAATACATTGCGGTATTGTGACCATTGTGAGCATTGTGATAATGAAGCATCATTTGCGTTGCTAATAAATGTCGGCAAGTGCAACGATTTTGAGAATCGTATTTTGAACAATGTTTGTCCCCTTGGCGGATAGTATGTTTAGGTATTTTGCAACCCTAGTGCCTGCATCCAAAGAAAAGTCATGACATCTATAAGGGGAAGGTTATTTCGTATCCCCGTTGCTTTTCTTGACTCGTTTGGCTTGATCTGATGATACCGTTCGTATCATTGGGGTAGTGTTTTCTAAACAAAGCTATTTCATGAACCACATACATGATTTTGTAAAAGTATAACATAATGTATAATTTAAAATAATTTTTTGGATGAACCGATGACCGTGACACGGTTCGAGACATTGCAACCTCTCCTGCTACGGAATTTTGAGGGTCCTCCTAAAAATTCTGCCCCAGTTTGATGGGTTGACGTTTCTGAGTGCTGCTCATACGACGATCGGCTGAACTTGCTTCGGAATTTTGAGGGTCCTACTCAAAAGTCTACCCCAGTTTCCAATTCCGGGGAAAAATGAAATTTCTTATTGAATTATGACTGAACCCATAGGGATGCCTACGTATACCCTCTTAACGAGAATCAGGTCAGGCGTAGTTCAATTTATATCATTGATGAAAGCATAAAGATTACACATAGTATCGTTTGACTGCATCTGAATTGATTGGCTTTGGCCAGACTTCTCCGTCCATTTCTGCAAGTATAAGTGCTCCTCTTGTCAACACTCGGTGAACCATGTACGATCCTTGCCAGTTGGGAGAGAACTTCCCATTTGGCTTCATCTTGATGTGGAAATATTTTCTTTAACACCAGCTGCCCCGGTGTGAACTGTCTCGGCTTGACTTTCTTGTTGAAGGCTCTGGTCATTCTATTATGATAAAGTTGACCATGGCATACTACATTCATTCTCTTTTCGTCTATGATGGCTAACTGCTCATAACGGTTCTTTACACATTCTGCATCGCTGAGCTTAGACTCTTGTATGATCCTTAAGGAATTTCTACCTCAGCAGGAATGACAGCCTCGGTACCATAAACCAGCATATAGGAAGTTGCCCCGGTTGATGTGCGGACGGTGGTGCGATATCCCAATAAAGCAAATGATAACTTCTCGTGCCACTGCGTGTGCTTCTCTATCATCTTTCTTAATATCTTCTTGATGTTTTTGTTAGCGGCTTCTACAGCTCCATTCATCTTAGGTCTGTAAGCTATGGAATTCTTGTGTTTGATTCTGAAGGTTTCACACATAGCTTTCATTAAGTCACTATTGAGATTGGAGCCATTATCAGTAATGATTGACTCTGGAATTCCGAATCGACAAACGATGCGGTCGCGGACAAAGTCTGCCACGACTTTCTTAGTCACTGCTTTGTAGGATGTTGCTTCGACCCATATGGTGAAATAATCGATGGCTACTAGAATGAACCTGTGTCCGTTGGAGGTGGTAGGCTCGATTGGTCCAATAACTTCCATGCCCCAGGCGGCGAACGGCCATGGTGAGCTCGTCGCATTAAGCTTGTTTGGAGGTACCTTTATCATGTCTGCATGTATCTGACATCGGTGGCATTTTCGGACATACTGGATGCAGTTTGTTTCCATAGTCATCCAAAAGTAACCGGCCCGAAATATCTTCTTCGCCAAAACAAAACCGTTCATATGCGGGCCGCAAGTCCCAGCATGGATTCCTTCTAGCAGCTTGGATGCTTCCTTTGCGTCGACACATCTTAATAGCCCCAAATCAGGAGTCCTCCTGTACAGGATTCCTCCGCTATGAAAGAAGTTGTTGGACAATCTCCGAAGTGTGTGTTTCTGAATAGGATTTGCAAGATCTAGGTATCTCCTTTTGCCAAATATTCCTTGATGTCATGAAACTAAGGCTTTCCGTCTGCTTCTTGTTCCACATGGGCATAGTAAGCTGGTTGGTTATGGATCTTTACCGGAATGGGATCAATGCAAATTCTTTTCTGGATGTTGAATCATAGAGGACAGAGTAGCCAATGCATCGGCGAACTCATTCTGGATTCTGGGGACATGCTGAAATTCTATCTTCGTGAACCTCATTCTCAATTCCTGCACGTGGTGCAGATACAGCAATATCTTGGAATTCTTAGTAACCCACTCTCCTTGTACCTGATGTACCAGCAAATCTGAGTCACCAATCACTAGCAATTCTTGGACGTTCATGTCAATGGCCATTTTGAGCCCTATGATGCAGGCTTCATAGTTGACCATATTGTTGGTGCAAGGGAACCTAAGTTTGGCGGATACCGGATAATGTTGACCGATTTCCGATATCAAGACAGATCCAATGCCAACTCCTTTGAAATTCGCCGCTCCATCGAAGAACAGTCTCCAACCGTCATAGGATTCTGCAATGTCTTCTCCTATGAATGATACCTCTTCATCGGGAAAATACGTTTTCAGGGGTTCGTATTCTCCGTCCACGGGGTTCTCAGCAAGATGGTCTTCCAGTGCCTGTCCTTTGACTGCCTTCTAAGTTACATAAACAATGTCGAACTCACTCAGCAGGATTTGCCACTTGGCTAGCTTGCTAGTTGGCATGGGCTTCTAAAAGATGTACTTCAAGGGATCCATCCTCGATATGAGATATGTGGTGTAGGCAAAAAAGTAATGCCTCAGCTTCTGAGCCACCCACGTCAGAGCACAGCATGTGCGTTCCAATAGAGAATACCGGCTGTATGGAGTGAACTTCTTGCTGATATAATTAATAGATTTCTCTTTCCTTCATGTTTCATCATGTTGCCCCAGAACACAGCCGAAATCTCCATCTAACACCGCGAGGTAGAGTAGCAAAGGTCTACCTGGCTCAGGTGGTACCAAGACTGGTGGTGTTGGAAAGTACTCCTTAATTCTGTAGAAGGCTTTCTGGCAATCATCGGTCCATTTGGTCGCACAATCTTTCTTCAGCATCTTGAAGATAGGCTCACAGATAACTATATATTGTGCTATGAACCGGCTGATGTAGTTAAGTCGTCCCAAGAAACTCAACACATCTTTCTTGTTCCTTGGCGGTGGTAATTATTGAATGGCTTTAACCTTTGACGGATCCAATTCTATCCGTCGGCGGCTGACAATAAACCTAAGCAGTTTTCCAGCAGGAACCTCGAATGCACACTTCGCGGGATTCAACTTCAGATTTTATTTCCGCAATCTATTGAAGAACTTCCTCATATCTTCTATGTGGTTAGTAGCTTTCTTGGATTTTATAATAACATCATCCACATATACTTCGATCTCCTTGTGTATCATATCATGGAAGATAGTGGTCATAACCCTCATGTAGGTGGCCCCAACATTCTTCAGGCCGAATGGCATCATCTTATAACAGTATACTCCCCACGACGTAATGAAATCCATTTTCTCAGCATCCTCCTCATCCATCCAGATCTGATGATAACCAGCGAAGCAATCCATGAATTATTATAGCTCATTCTTGGCGCAATTGTCAATCAGGATGTGTATATTTGGCAAAGGGAAGTCATCTTTCGTACTGGCCCGGTTGAGATTTTGGTAGTCGACACAGACTCTGAATTTCCCATCTTTCTTCGGTACTGGTACAATGTTGGATAACCATGTCAGGTATTTCACTACCCTGAGAACCTTAGCGTTGATTTGCTTGGTGACTTCTTTCGTGATTTTCAAGCTCATATCAGGCTTGAACTTTCTGAGCTTTTGCTTTACCGGCGGACACATTGGATTGGTTGGCAGTTTGTGATCCACAATGAATGCACTCAGACCATTCATGTCATCATACGACCAGGCGAATATGTCCTCATACTCCTTTAGAAACTCTATGTATTCTTTATTGTCTGACGGCGAAGAAATGAATGCTGATGCGAGTTTCCTTGACATTTTCTGAGTCTCCCAAGTTGACAATTTCGGTTTCGTCCAGGTTGGACTTAGGTCTGTTCTCAAAATTCTCAACTTCTTTAACAATCTCGCCAGGAATGTCATCTTCCTCTTAATCAATGTCCGTTTGTTGCGTTGTCTCATTGCATGTCACAGTCACTGGTTCATCAAGACAGGTAATAGTAATGCTGTATAGGTAAAGTAATGATAGAAAAAATGATAGCAATAAATATTGATTCATAAGAAAAAATTAAAATGCTTTTGATAAATTGAATAATTGTTTTGAACATTGAAGATCTTATTGCAAGAATTAAAATGCGAAAAGAAAATCATTTAGCAAAGAAAAACAATGAATACCGCTTGTTTTAGCCTTGCTACCCCGAGGCTCGTCGGGATTTGGTTGTCCTGATGGTCCAGTACTTGAGATATGCCCCTCTATTAACAACCTGTATGGAAGGGCCTTCCTCCCCCTCCTCCTCGAGAATAACGCAACAATCCATGTTGTCGTCTTCCAAAAATAAGTTCCTTAGCGCTGCAAGTGCTTCTTCTTTGTATGTCCCATAAATGATGCCGACCTGGTGAAACGTCTACTCTAGGCGCGGTATCGGATGCTCTAGTGGGCAGTAAGGACCGCGCCAAGGTGGCGACTAGTCGTTGTACTCTTGCCAAGTATATTCGTATCCCAGACCAAAAGTGGTGCCATGGCTTTTGATCTTGATAGTTATCCGGATGCAAGCCAAGGATAACTATTGTTCTCTCCTACCCCCTACCTTATGTTTATTGTCTTCTTCACTGGTATGTTCTAATTCAAATTCCAGTTCCCAAACCAACATGTTTCTTTTGTTG
This sequence comes from Nicotiana undulata, assembly GCA_005239495.1. Taxonomy (NCBI): domain Eukaryota; kingdom Viridiplantae; phylum Streptophyta; class Magnoliopsida; order Solanales; family Solanaceae; genus Nicotiana; species Nicotiana undulata. The sequence goes on along the minus strand of MDKH01047874.1, from coordinate 9,043 downwards.
CTTCAATTCATTGTGTTTCTAATATGCTTCTATCTACTATTTTGCTGTCCAACATGTAGTTAAAATCTCTTGCTTCACCTCGTATGTTAAGTTATGCTTTACCTTTTATGATCAACATGTCTTTATGAACTTGAAACCTGTTTCAATGTACTTTATTTTATTCCTATGTTTGTACACTGGTTTTGATTAGGGCATACCCTACTGATACTACCTTAAGATTATTTTGATGCTGACCCTGTGCTATGCTATACCCCAATCCCATGAAGCCCTTTAGAGCTTTTATTCTGTACCTCTGTATTCGTGCATGTTATGTGTTCACTGTTCTGTGCTCAATGTGTCCCCAATCCCCACTACCCCTTGGATGAATGTTTGTGGTATTTAACCTACCTTGGGTTTGTGGTTTGTGAATATTGCTGAACCTATTTTGGTTCTGTATTTGGGTCTATTGTGTGCCAATTATCCTGCTCCCTTAAAAGTTGTTTTACCAAGTTTAGTTCTCCTTTATTTTACAAAACTATTTTAACAAGTCTCTTTTCAAATCATTTTTCCTACTAAAACTTTTCAACACTATGTCAAGCACTCTCACTCTACTCCTAGACCCTTAAGTTCTGCCCCTTTAGTGTGAGCACTGCTTTGGGACCCTTGAGCTCCCTCTGAACTCTGATACACTAAGGCTGGCCTTTCCACGCTGCACTTACTCTACTATGGCTATGAAATCTGGGTGTGAGCACTGCGCGGGATCCCTTGAGGTCCTTAGGGAACTTTGACACGCCCGGATTATGAGAAAGGTTGTGAAACACTACTTGGCATTGAGGATATGGAGATATGGGCCTATACTGCAGGCTCCCTATAGATAAATTCTTATTTTTCTTATTTCAGTTATGTAATTCATGCTCAATGGTCTGTAATAATTATTTGTAAACCACTCTGGGGTTGGATAGTGAAAAAGGGAGGGTAACATACATGCAGTAGTATAGCCAAGGGTATAAACCATGCTCCTAGGTTTACTTTCTTCTGTGCGCAATAGAATTCATGTTTAGGAATAATGCACACAAAGCATGCCATGCATTAGATACCATGTTCCCTAGGATTCATATATACTGTTTAAGCATCTCTTCATTACTACTATCACTTAGAAATCCTGTCTCTAGGGTAAATAATAACACTAAAATAAGTTGTCACCATGTGATTTTGCCCTATGTAAACCTTACATGTCCTGAAAGCATTTAGAAATCATGTTCTATGACAAATATTTTAACATAAATTGTTATTCATGCAATCAGGTCTCATCATGATACGACCATGCTATGCACTTAGAAATCCTGCTCTAGGATAAACAAAACAAACTATCACTTCTGCCTATTCTGAAACTGTGCATAATGCTATGATTTTGTGTGCATTTAGAAACCCTGTTTTAGTGATTTTGCATGTGCATCATTTGCATTAGATATCATGTTCTAGGATCACACTCACTTAATTACACTTAGTCTAATTACAGATGCATAAAATATATGAAACTGTCCACCTTGCTCTAACAACTGGTAATAACTCCTGTATATTCTGCAACACCTAGAACTGCATGCTCTTAGGTGTAACAACCTAAAACTGTTAACATTCCTGATAACTGTTACATATGATCCTACGCCTAGGCAAGCCTTATGTAATCAACCTTAAAATAAAAACCGAAACTGTCCTCTTGTGATTACTGTCTAACTATCAGCATGCTTAAAATCAGTAGGCAAAACTAATTAGGACTTCCTCTCTGAGTTACGCAATAAATTTGTCTCTCTGTTGTCATCACTTAGATACCATGCTTTAGGATATGAATTTAAACCCAGACCTTAATTGTGTTTGAGTCATGCTGATTCCTTGTATTATCTGTGTAGGTACTTGAGCCTTTCCTGTTTATATGTTATCCCCTATCTGCAGTCCTATCTGTGTTTTCTACATGTCGACTTAGTATTTTACCTTTAAAACCTGAGGGTCAGCCTAGAACCTCCCTCATAGGATAGAAGTCCTAAATTCCTCCGGGACTAATAGGAAGGGACGGGTAACAGCATGCAATAGAGGTCGTGACCAACACTCTCTTTAATTACCTTCACGGGATGAGAAAGGGTATATATGGATATGATGACTGGTGCGCTAATACCACGTGTAGCCCCTCTTCGAGGACTGTCATACCGGGTATTGCATTGATGTGATCCATATTACAATCAAACCTAGGATACTCTTACTCCGTATACATGTTTAGACTATAATCACTTTCAAGACCTATCTCTCTATTAACCGTTTTCAAACATATGTGTACTTAGACTAAAATCCCCTACTATTTGGACAATGTTTGTTTGCTTGCTAGTTATACAAATTCACAAATGCTATTTGGCAGGGAACCACACTTGTGGATCCTGAGGGGTGCCTAACACCTTCCTCTTAGGATAATTGCAAGCCCTTACCCTGTCTCTGGTTATCAAACGTAGTTGTAAATGAACCCCAATAGGTGTCCTAACGCACCTTAAAATTGTTAGGTGGCGACTCTTCAAAACATGCAAACCCCTTTTCCAAAAGGAATGAGTTTTCCCAACCAATTTCATAAACCCCTTTTAATCGTCCCCGAAAGGAGTGTTTGGGAAAAAGGGGGCGCGACAAATGAGTAGCCTCTACTATGCTAAAACTGACCCCTGGAGGGAGCACTGCTAAAACTAATAGATCCTCAAGGCCTCTTGGCCTCCCTCTCCTCTCGCTCCTGGCGGCGAACTAACTCAATATCCCGGGCAATATCAGCACCTGCTCAAAAGTAGCACCTTTTACCCTCTCTCTGGTCATAAGAATACGGAGTTGATAAGTGAGGCCATCCACGAACCTCTTGATCCTCTCTCTCTCAGTAGGGACCAACTCTGTGGTATGACGAGCTAGCTCAGAAAACCTCATCTCATACTGCGTCACAGCCAGCTCATCCTGACGCAACTGCTCAAATTGTCTGCGCAACTCCTCTCTGCGGTACTGGGGAACATACTTCTCTAAAAAGAGAGTGGAACATTGCTTCCAAATAAGGGGCGCTGCACCAACAGGCCTACGCCTCTCATAAGACTCCCACCAAGTGAATGCAGCTCCTGAGAACTGGAAGGTAGTAAACGAGACCCCACTGGTCTCCAATATCCCTGTTGTGCGAAGAATCCTCTGAGACTTGTCTAAGAAGCCCTGGGCATCCTTTCCATCAGCTCTACTCAAATTCGGAAGCTGAAGTCTAAAAAATCTCTCCAACTTGCACTGCCCATCGTCAGCCATAACTAGGATCACAGAATTCAGAGCTGAGGCAACCGGTTGGGCTGGAGCTGCCCCCGGTGTCTGGAGTCCTTGAATAACCTGCTCAGGTGTACGGGCGGCAGGAGTCTGAGTGCCTCCCCTGGCCTGAGAAGTAGCGATTGTAGTAGAAACAACGACTGCCTGTGCTAGACTGGTGCACACGATCAGAATCTGAGCCAAAGTCTCCTGAAGACCCGTAATCACAATAGGCATTATCGGTGCCTGAGTTGGTCCCACTAGTACATCAACGCCTGGAGCTTGATCTGGAATAACTGGAGGGTCCACAGGTACTGCCTAGGCTATTACGCAGGATGCACCCCTCCCTCTACCATGGCATCGACCGCGGCCTCGGCCTTTCACGGGCCCAATTGGTGTCAGGTCACCCTAATCGGTAGCGCGTGTCCTCACCATCTGTTAGAGAATGAAACAATAGAATTGTAGTTTCTAGAATAAATAGACTCGCACGACGGAATTCAAGAATGTGAGATTTTTCCTAAGGGTTCTGTAGCCTCTCGAAGATAAGTACAGACGTCTCCGTACCGATCTGCAAGACTCTACTAAACCTGCTCATGACTGGTGAGACCTATATAACCTAGAGCTCTAATACCAACTTGTCACGACCAAAATGCACAATCGTTATGGCGCCTATCATGAAATCAAGCAAGCCACACATTTTATTTAATTTAAGGTTTCTTTCAGAACGATCACTATATTTGCAGCAAAAGTCTCATTTCATAAAAACATTTAAAGTAAAAAATAATTTAGACACAAATAAAGTAAACCCCAGCACTGGTGTCACCGAGTCACTATTACTACTACAATTGTCGAAATACAAAAGTGGACAACACTGTCTAAAATAATAAAGTACGACAAGAAGATAAAGAAAGAGAAAAACGAGGCTGCGATCGCCAACTGCTACCTCAAATACTCCAAATGAAACTGTATCAACAGATCAGTAACCACTACCCGGTCCCGATGTACCTTAATCTGCGCACAAGGTGCAGGGGGTAATGTGAGTACACAAACTAAGAAGTAACGAACCCAAACTATGGGCTAAGAGGTAGTGACGAACTAAACCTCTGTAGATATAATAAGAAACAGTGTACAGAAATTTAGGCATGTTCACAGTTATCTAACAGATAATAAAACTGGATAAGTTCAGGTACGAACAGTGAACCATGTATAACTCAGTATACTCTACATGCCAAAGTATCAACTGTATGAAAATGAACATAATGCTCCCACTCTCACATGAAAGTCCGCTCAGTACTTTATAAGGCTCGCAGGTCCAGGGAAGATCCATCCCGGAATATATATACATGTGACAGTAGTCACTCATTACTGAGGAAGGCCAATCCATCTCCACGGAGAACATCCATCTCCGGAGTACAACACTCGGACAAGATCCATGTCCAGGGAAGATCCATCCCTCAATATCATCACTACGCTCACTGGGGTTTGTTATAGACACCATAGGGGCTCCTACAGCCCAAGCGCTATCATAAGCCAGATCTAGGCATGATCAATATAACATGCTGCGGCGTGCAGCCCGATCCCTTATCTGTCACTCAATATCAGGCTCTCGACCTCACTCAGTCATCACTCTCGAGTCTCGCTCACATGGGCTCACAAATGCAGGAACTAGCCCGAATAAATGTTAAAACGTGTAAAATCAACAATTATCGAGACTGAGACATGATATGATATGCTATGACGAGACTGAGTATATGACATCAATGAAACACATGAGATGACAGTAATAAATGACCACTCGGGTCTCAACAGTATCGGCGTGAAGCCTTAACATAGTACTTAGCATGATTTCTAGCATGTTCACATTAGCCACATTGATAGAAGCACGAATAACAATCCATAAATAACTACTAAACGGTGCCATGGGATGAACCGGTCACAAATCACATGGTGCATTCCCGCACGCCCGTCACTTGGCATGTGCGTCACCTTAATTATAATCATATAGCATATAGTTCGGGGTTTTGAACCCTCATAACCAAGTTTGGAAACGTTACTTACCTCAAACTGGACAAAAATCCTAGTCCGCAGTGCTTTTGCCTCTAGAATCGGCCTCCAATCTCCCCGAATCTACCAATATTAGTACCATAACACCAATATATGAGTAAGGAATAAAACCCACGCGAAAATAATCAATTTACACCAAGTATCCCGAAATTGGCCAAACCCGACCCCCCGGGCCCATGTCTCGAAATTCGATAAAAATCACAAAATTAGAAGCCTTATTCACTCACGAGTCTACTCATATCAAATTCATCGAAATCCGACCTCAAATGCCCATTCAAATACCCAAAAGAATTTTCCAAATTGTCTTCCATTTTCTCCCAATTTCCACTCCAATTTCCCAAATTAAATGATGAAATTCAAGACTAAATCATGGAATTAAACCAAATATGAATAAAGAACACTTACCCCATTCACTCCACTGAAAATATCCTTAAATTTTTCCTTTTCTTGAGCTCTCTAATGGATTTTGAAATTTTGGACTTAACCCTCGTTTTGGGAATTAAACATTCTGCCCAGTGGTTTTTCTTCATCGCGAACGTGGCCTCCCCCTCGCGTAGCACTACTAGGCTCCCCCTTCACTTAACTTTTGGAAAACGCGTCAACAACATCGTGAATGCGATGCATTACCAGGCTTACTCAGCTCGAACGCGGACCACTCCACGCGAACGCGTAGGCCAAAACCCTGGGGTCCCCAACCACCTAATCTTCTTCGCGAACGCGTGCCCTTGAGCGCGAATGCGATGCATGCTTCACTCAGACCTTCGCGTTCGCGTCCATCCCTTCGCGAACGCGATGAAAAAAATCCTCAGCTCCCCAAATGACCCTTCGCGAACGTGGCATCCCACCCGCGAACGCGATGAAGAAGTTCTCTACAACCAAAAACCAGAAAAATGTGCCAACTTTAAATCCACGAATTGGTCCGTTAACTATCCGAAACACACCCGAGGCTCTCGGGACCTCGACCAACCATGCCAACACATCCCATATCCTCATTCAAACTTAGTTGAGCCTTCAAACCACTCAGAACAATGCCAAAGCACCAAATCAATCTCAGGCTCAAGCCTAAGAACTTAGTAACTTCCAAATTTCGCCAACGATGCCGAAACCACCCAAACCAGGTTCGAATTACCTGAAAATTTGCACACACATCCAAAATGACACTACGAACCTGTTCCAACATCCAGAATGCAGATCTTGGAACTAATGTTGCTATGAATGGTGGGAGCTGGCATTGAAAATGTACCCGCGTTCTAGATTTTGCTGCCACTAGACTTGAGATTCTGTTCATATACATTTCAAACAAATGTTGTATCATTTTTTAATTTAGTATGTAAATCTAAATCTTAGTGGCTCATGACTTATACTATGAAACTTTGGGATATTGTATAATGATTCAGTTATTTCACTTTTTGCTCTTAATTTTTCTATTAAATTGTGTTTACTGTTATTTGACTTACCTATCGGTTTGGGTTAGGTGTCACCACAACCAGTGGCAGAAGCAGGATCTTCACGAAGGAGGTTCAAAAAAAAAAGTTAAAAATGATTGTAGGTAGTGGGATTTGAACCTACGACCTTATAAAGAATTTGAATCACTACACTTTTGGGCTGTGTCAAGAGGATTCAAAACTTAATATATAGAGAAAAAAAGCAGACTGTGCCTTATATATACTGTGTAATTTTTTGATGAAGGGGGTTCGGATAAACCACTTTCCGCCCCCTAAATCCGCCCCTGACCACAACTGGTTAGAAAACTTCGTAGCAAACTCACCCTCATTCACATACGTGAATTTTAAACAAACAGAACTTCATTTAATAAACCAAACTGGAGATACACAAATGATCACATGATTCGAGATGAGCAGTATTTTCTCAAGCAGGCACCATTAATCCAGCATCATTCATGCAAGCAAGCTAGCTGCTGATCTTATTTGTTTATGAATAAGGAGTGTCTTATATATTTTAGTTACAAGAGGAAGAGGTGCAGCAGGAGGTCTCTGGTGCTTTGGTTATGCATTTAATACTGTCCGTTTCATCAACGACGCAGATGCAACCTTCTCCACATTCAGCTATGACTTTTTCAGCAATGGTGATTTTACAAGTATATCCTGCATCAGTCTTGCAGACTACTTTGCAACCAAGTGAGCCCTCTAAAGCTTTCTTTACCTCTGCTAACGTGCTCTCAGATTCATCCCTTCAACATATGTGCAAACATCAGATCCTGATATTCTCTATTTCCCCGTCTCATTTCCCGGCACAAAATTTAAGAAAGTAAAAAATAATTTTGAAACTTATAGTTCCAAACAAGCCATAAATATTTGTGTGATGGTCAATCATCTCATTAAGTATAAAATATAAAGTTTAAAGTTAAATTTTATAAATAAGAAAATATGATATCTTTTTTGGTACACATAAAAAGAAAATATAATACATAAATTGGGACAGTGAGTACTAATATATCGAGAAATGTGTAAGCACAAATTAGATCTTGTCACTTTAAATTAAAGTCGTTCGCCTCTGAAATCCCGGGTTTTTGAAAACGAATTTATTGAATTTTCATATCAACTACGTATATATACTTTACTCACTATGAGAAATAAAGTCACAATACTACTTTTGTCATTTTAAATCGCCCACTATAACGGTAACAAGAATACACTGTACCAATTGTAGCACTAAATTACGTTGATGGCTATATTTAATCGCTAGGGTGCGAAATAAGTAAAATTCAGTCACTTTAATGTGTTGCAAAATAAAATTAGTATTATATTATGAAAAGTTTAGAAATTGTATTGATATAATGTGTAAAGTTTGATTATTTTAATGCGTAAAAAATAATACTGTGGCTTTACGAAACAATAAACCTTGTTTTTTGAGCTTAATCTTTAGATGATGTGATCACAGAAATAAACATGATATTAGAGACGAGTTCAGATCAGTCATGGAGTAGCTCCGTTCATCCTCTCCTCCACAAATACTCACATAGCTATTTCTTAAGTAAAAATAAACATTTGAAATAGTGGGTACTTACGCACAGATACAAGTGGTGTCAGAATACAGAAGTTCTTGCCAGCTTTGGAATTATCTGTTTTAGTAACAGAGCAAGACCAGTGGCGGAGCCACCTTATAGGAAGGGGTGTCATTTGACACACCTTCGCGAGAACAATACACTGTATTGGCTTCGTATTCTTCAGAGAAGTTGGCGAAGATTTATATGAGAGAAATTGTCAGATTGCATGGTGTGCCCTTGTCTATTATATCAGACCGAGGTACTCAGTTTACCTCCTATTTCTGGAGAGTATTTCAGCGAGAGTTGGACACACAGATTGAGTTGAGCACAACATTTCATCCTCAGACGGACGGACAGTCCGAGCGTACTATTTAGATTTTGGAGGATATATTGCGGGCTTGTGTCATTGATTTTGGTGGTTCATGGGACCAGTTCTTGCCTTTAGCAGAATTTGCCTACAACAACAGTTATCAGTCGAGCATCCAGATGGCTCCTTACGAGGCGTTGTATGGTAGGCGATGTCGGTCTCCAGTCGGATGGTTTGAGCCGGGAGAGGCTAGATTGTTGGGTTCTGAGTTAGTCCAGGATGCCTTGGACAAGGTGAAAATCATTCAGGATAGACTTCGTATGGCTCAGTCCAGGCAAAAGAGTTATGCGGATCGCAGAGTTCGAGATTTGGCTTTCATGATAGGA